>JABSTQ010007584.1:0-26594 GCA_013358835.2 Ixodes persulcatus
CCTCCTTCAATGCAGTTTCACTGCTAAATTTTGCGGGGAAAATGACGTCACATGCCTTGGTGTCACGTCACCTATGAACATATTCGGTTTCTCCGCTAGATTTAGCCGGAAAATTGACGTCACGAGACCACAACGCCAATTCAATTCCCCGCTAAATTTAGCGGGGAATTCAATTGATATTGAGGTGACTTCATGTTAATTTTCGCGCTAAATCTAGCGCAGAAACTGAATTTCCCCGCTAAATCTACCGGTAATTGAATTGGTGTTGAGCAGACTTGTGCTCGTTACTTGAAAAATGTAATGGATTACAATTACAAATTACCGAGCCTAAATTTAATGGATTACCATTACCAATTACTTTCGCTGAAAAGTAACGGATTACTTTACTCGTTACGTTAAAAATGACTTTCACATTACTTTTTCCGTACACTTATCCGGAAAAAAAATAGAAACAATTTTGAAATTTTTTCAAAAACGCTCTGCAACACTACGTTTCATTCTTCATACGCCCGTATTATGGTAGTCCTTGTAAAAATAAAATAATGTACTTAAGAGAAAGAGTGTAGGTGCACTCGGTTAACCTGTAAGCTGACAAGGCACATAAATCTGCAACTACACCCGCCATCCCGCTAGCTTACGCCCTCCGGAAATGATCCCTGCAATTGTATAGACAAAGCTAGCGGTGCACATGCTCAGTAGCAGCTTCTACCTTCGCTAGGAGATTCGGAGCTAAAGAAGCGATCTACAAAAGCTCCGTTTTGACTCGGGTGTTTCATCTGTGTAAGCTTCATAGGTCCCCAGACAGTATTCAACGCTTTCTGTCGTTATTCGTGTACCCTATAAGCGAGCAATGGTGTCTCGATGACCCGGGGACTGTCGCCATCCAAGCCCGTGGCTCTAATTTAGTTTGGGAGTTTAAAACAGAGAAGAAAGCGCAAACTAAGTACGGGCAATGCCTACACCCAACACCAGCATAGCCTCTCATCCGTGACTTCCTTTCTTAGTAACGCTCCAGCAAGGGGGAAAGCGCAATTAGCCCTTTCCTCTTTTCTCCCTCCCACGCAGATAGAGGGCTTGACAAGCTTTCTTGGCCAACCAGAAGCCGAAAAGCATCTCCTAGCCATGGTAGCGAGAAACAGTTTTAATAAGAGTGTAAGGGTTAAATGTAGTACCTCTTCATGAAATGGTGCACGCAATGTTTCGATTATAGTTATGCAAGAAGATGTAAGAAACGAATGTGCCACATGATTTCTGTTTTGCTCAAACAAAGTCTGACCGCTTCCTCGGCAGATTTTCGGCGCTCGGCGCATATTTATGTCAATCGTTCTGTTGGTCGTGCATGCTTTTTATATCTTCTTTATCTTCCACCGTGATGTTGCATGACCGTGATCGAAACATCATGTGCACCATATTTCCGATCGCCAAAGAGTTACCCCGACGCACTTAATAATTTTGTTTCTCGCAACCACCGCCAGGGTATTATGCGCAGCTTCTGGTTGACCACATTTGCATTTCTGAAAATGCTCTGGAACATGCCCAGCCCATCTTCGGCAATGGTGCTTCCTCTTTTGCCTCGTATACATCCCAATGAATGGTTCAACTCTCTCTATATGCGGAGGGCAAGTTCGTCTGCTTCTTGCGCAGGGGGTAGCGGTGACGTCAGAACGCCGAGCCCTGATTGGCTGATCGCGACCCCCCTATCTGAGCGTCGTCTGCTCCTTTGCAACGTCGTCTGCTCGCAACGTCGCCTGCGTCTGTCTTACCTTTCCTGCGACTTTCGGAAGTGCAGAGGCCAGATTCACAAAACCATCTTACGCCAAAAGAGTGCGTAAGACAAAACGTGAGAACAAATTCGTATTCACGAAACGAAATTATCGTAAGTTTTGCTCAGGTTACGACGGAATCCTATGACGATCAACTCAGCATGGCCGACAGCGTCGCTCAGTTACTTGGTCGCGACGACCAACGGACGTTTATTTTTGTACGTGCTCTTCTCACGCGTCCCGACTACAAGCAGCAAGAAAAAAAGTAAAAAGTACTTGAAATAAACCACGACGAACAAGAACGCTGGATCCACAAACACCCGGGAAATGCCCCAACGGCCACGATTCCACCGACCCCGAGTAAGCGAGCTCGGCAGATAGGCCTAGCAGGCACAGCGGTGCTCCGACGGTCCTTGGCCAAGACCGTCTGCCCACGACCGGCTGGCGTGCTGAATGGAATATGCCCGCGCGACCCTTGCGAACCCTTCAATCTCTTCCTTTTGTCATCTCCTTGTTTTCCGAGGCAGCGGTGACTCTCGCCGGTGAAAAAGCGGTGAATCTCCGACAGACGCAGGAAAGGTAAAGCAGCCATCGCTTTGACTGGCAGAACTGCGCCAACCCGCCGACGAGTGAGGAGTCTCGCCGCACACGAAATGAGGGAAAAAGTATTTGGGAGGGAACTTGCGGACAGTAACACGCTCACTCTCGGTTCTTAGCAAACATACCTCGGCGCCTCGGGACACCTCGCCAGTGACAGTGAGTCCTTTGACTTCTCTCCTTGATGCGCGTCTGCTAGTTGTTAGACAAAAACAGCGTACCGCTCGAGTTCATTCGTCTGCCCTCTCTGAAAGGCGAAGTCGATCTCGCTCGTAACGACCTGCACTTCCGAAAGTCGCAGGAAAGGTAAGACAGACGCAGACGACGTTGCGAGCAGACGACGTTGCGATCAGTGGTTGCGAAGGAGCAGACGACGCTCAGATAGGGGGGGGTCGCGATCAGCCAATCAGGGCTCGGCGTTCTGACGTCACCGCTACCTCCTTTCTCATGCGCAGAAGACGAAAATGAGCCCACTTGCGAGGCGTATACGTCTCTGAAGCAGAGGACACACGAGCGACAAAAAGGGGCGCCGCGCGGCAGTTTTTACAGCAACTTGCGTGGATGCTGTGATGTGGAGGCGTGGCTTTACGTCAAAGCGTTCACGCAAGTATTCGCAACTCCAACGCCCTATAGGTGGCGGGGCGGTAGTTCCAAGATGGCGGAAGAGACGGTGATAGATTCTTCAGGATATCCCGTGCGCCTGCTCGCTGACGCTGTTCAGCGCGCTAAAAATAATTTATTTGTCTACAAAAGCGAACCGGTTAGAGAGGAATCATATAACAGGTGACGGAGATGCTGATGCACGTTAGGAAAACGAGCATGCTGTTATTTAAAAGTTGCAAAATCCTCAAAGTGTGAAGCTTTGTGCTGAGCGAGCGCGTTTTAGGCACCGGCCACGTTACTGTTTGTGGCAGAATATTTTTGAGGGTGACGAAGATATATTTGCGCTTTGCCTGGCCATTAGTGCTCTAAAAAGAGAGCCGCGAACGGTGACCGTCAAGCTTCGGAAGAGCAGCAATACACAGTATTGGTGTCTTCGCGTCACAGCCTCTCAAATCGCTGCAACCGTCTCGGTTTTAGTGTATTGCAACACGTAATCAAACTGCTCTATGGTTATTGAGAAAACGTGTATTACCGCGGGCTACCGTGCGGTGTAGCATTACAACCGCAAGCTCGCGCTACGCCTTTGAAGCACAGTTTGCAGTGCGCGCCAGAAGCGTTGCCGTGCTCATCACTCTAAAAACAATCCTTACACCCCTTGTCACATATACGACACTCCAAAACTTCAGTTCGCCGTGCAGCCCACTGACGTCAAACTGACGGCCCCAACTTTTACAAGAGGTTTGATGACGGCGCAATCTAAGATATTAAACAGCTAAAGTACGCATCAAAGAGTACCGAAAAGCAAAACAAAAAACACCGAGGTTTTGCAGTAGGGCCAAGAAAACCCCGATTACTTTCCTTTTTTTTTGCACAACTAGGCTATCAAGCCGATCGTGAAAGTTGGTGGCACCAGTTGAACGACAGTGCGCTGTCCGTCCAACTGAAGTTTAGGGGTGCAAGTCGTACGCTATGCAAAAACTGCCTATTAACATAATTGGCGTGTTGAGGGGTATTATTTATTGCTATATATAAAAAAAAGATTTTAATATGCCGTACATTTGTTGTATCGTACTATTTGCAGCATGCGGTCCCTCTGGTCAAAACTGCGCGTTCTAAGCTCTCGTCACAAACGGCTGGCTAACACAGACACGCTTAAAATACTTCGAGGATTTCGTTATTTCCTTTATAATTACCTGAAAGCAAGTACGCGTATTGGCAGTTTGATACTTTAGACCCATGTTACGGATAAAAAAAACAGGACGCGGGATGGCCAAAAAAACATGCTTTTCGTGTAAGGCTCGTCAAATTATGAGGCGCTGGAGAAATGCAGCCTTCTGCGTTAAGTCCTTATTTCGAACTCTTTTTGTTCGCCTTCCGCCCATTGAAAAGCATGCGGGAAGGGCCTTAGAACGCACCTGGTATCGCTGCGCCGCAGCGTTCTTCCGCAACATAAAGTTCGTCTGCGTTCCTCGCCGTCACCATGGCAACGAACGCCGAATGAATGGAAGCACGCACGGTACCACCGCGTGAAGCCAGCAACTGCTGAAACCATTTTACGAACGCCGTCTGCTAGCCAAAGCCGAACGCGGTATGTCAGATCAACCGCCTCCGCCGGTGCTCGATCGCCGTAGCTGTTGCTGGCTTCACGCGGCGGTACCGTGCGTGCTTCCATTCATTCGGCGTTCGTTGCCATGGTGACGGCGAGGAACGCAGACGAACTTTATGTTGCGGAAGAACGCTGCGGCGCAGCGATTCCAGGTGCGTTATAAGGCCCTTCCCGCATGCTTTTGAATGGGCGGAAGGCGAACAAAAAGAGTTCGAAATAAGGACTTAACGCAGAAGGCTGCATTTCTCCAGCGCCTCATAATTTGACGAGTCTTGCACGAAAAGCATGTTTTTTTGGCCATCCCGCGTCCTGTTTTTTTTTTATCCGTAACATGGGTCTCTCTAAAGTGTCAAACTGCCCAAAAGTTGTCTATTATTCGTGACTCCAGCGAGCCGCTGGCCCTCCCGCGGACGAGCGGAGAACCAGAGGAGCGGGGACGGCAGCGGCGACGGCAGCGGCGACGGCGGCGCGAAAACGGTGGCAGGGACTGTCGGCCTTGATGCGTGAAGCCGTTTTAACAAAACAAGTGAGCGCGTTAAAACAGGAATTCTCGTGCTCCGCCTTGCAACAGCCTTCCACGAAGGACCGGAAGGTCTAATTTCATTAGGGACTTTTCGTGTATCGCATACGCTGCGGATTTCTGGTCCTGTGCATGGCCGCCAGGTCAATCTGTGCTCAACGTGACGAAAAACGCTCCCGCTAATAATGAAGAACTCTATAGTACGGTCTACGGAAAGTCTATTCTTTGCCGTAAGTAGGAGAAAACTCGTCGCGCAACGGTATGTCGAGCAATACAAATCGGGAATGGGGTCGCGTTTTAAGGCCGTTACAAGGAACATGACCATTTATTCCAAGCACTTTAAGAAGGCAAAATACCCGGGCAGTTTGATACTTTAGACCCATGCTGCGGATAAAAAAAAACAGGACGCGGGATGGCCAAAAAAACATGCTTTTCGTGTAAGGCTCGCCAAATTATGAGGCGCTGGAGAAAGGCAGCCTTCTGCGTTAAGTCCTTATTTCGAACTCTTTTGTTCGCCTTCCGCCCATTGAAAAGCATGCGGGAAGGGCCTTAGAACGCACCTGGTATCGCTGCGCTGCAGCGTTCTTCCGCAACATGAAGTTCGCCTGCGTTTCTCACCGTCACCATGGCAACGAACGCCGATTGAATGGAAGCACGCACGGTACCCCCGCGTGAAGCCAGCAACAGCTGACGCCATTTTACGAGCGCCGTCTGCTAGCCAAAGCCGAACGCGGTATGTCAGATCAACCGCCTCCGCCGGTGCTCGATCGCCGACGGCGATCGAACACCGGCGGCGATCGAGCACCGGCGGAGGCGGTTGATCTGACATACCGCGTTCGGCTTTGGCAAGCAGACGGCGCTCGTAAAATGGCGTCAGCTGTTGCTGGCTTCACGCGGCGGTACCGTGCGTGCTTCCATTCATTCGGCGTTCGTTGCCATGGTGACGGCGAGGAACGCAGGCGAACTTCATGATGCGGAAGAACGCTGTGGCGCAGCGATACCAGGTGCGTTCTAAGTCCCTTCCCGCATACTTTTCAATGGGCGGAAGGCGAACAAAAGAGTTCGAAATAAGGACTTAACGCAGAAGGCTGCATTTCTCCAGCGCCTCATAATTTGACGAGCCTTACACGAAAATCATCTTTTTTTTTGGCCATCCCGCGTCCCGTTTTTTTTTATCCGCAACATGGGTCTAAAGTATCAAACTGCCCGAGATTGAAAGAACACTTAAGACACCATTTTTAGGGTGTCAACATTATAACTTTTTTTTTTTTTTGTAATTCAACGACTTTTTAATTTTTCTTTAAACATGGTGTCTATAAAGTACTTTATTAACCTGAAATACTATACACGTTTTCACCTGAAGAACCGTAGTAAAACAAGATTTCCCCCACTAGTGTTAAATTAGAACAATGAGAGAAAAGTTGTTTTGTTAAGAAATGCTCACCTGATATGCGTCTGTTGAATCGAGCCTTGACTAGCAATGACTTATTGCTCCCAGAACTGAAGAGCTGGCTGTGTAAAACAAAAGTAATGTTCACCTTCATGCACATATTTCGGAAAGTAGGAAGACAAAAGATATTGTTAAAATTAGCAATCCTTCTGATGTGCGAACTTTACTGTTCAAGGCTGCTAGGAGCAGTTTACGGCACTAGGGCTCGATCAAAAGAATTAGAGAAAAGTGGTTTCTTTAAAGTAAAAACATTATTCAATCTTGGAAGTGACTTTTACCTTCAAAGTGCTATTACGCATGAAATGCAGTATTTAAGAGGCAATTTTCTTATTTTATTTATTTATTTATTTGGTGATACTGCCAGCATTCTGTAGAACGCCCAGGCAGGAGGTGTACAAAAACGATATTCAAAAACAAGCGGAAGCAGTGCAAACAAACAGACAGAGCCACTTCTCAACAAAGTGCGAGAGTAGTGCTTCACTAAAATTATGTAATGATCTCAAATTTACAACACTTTCAGAAAGCTTATTCCACTCACACGTGGAATGTGTTTATAGGCCACATGACGTCAGATCACGCGACATCAATTTTTCTGCCAAATTTAGTGGGGAAGCTGAATTGGTGCACAGGTCATGTGACATCAATTTTTCCGATAAATGTAGAGGGGAAACTGAATTGCTGCATAGGTCCCGTGACGTCTATTTTTCCGCTAAATTTATCAAAGAGCTTGAAATTGTCTGTAGGTCCCGTGACATCAATTTTCTGCTAAATTTAGAGAGGAAACTGAACTTGTGTAGAGGTCACGCAACAACATGTCCCCACTAAATTTAGTGGCAAAGTGCACGGACGGATGGACAACATTTTGGGATTGGAGGGTAACGTTAAAAAGCACCTCATGCATAAAAAAAAAAGCTGCTCACCTGATGTGCACCCCTGGAAACAGGCTTTGACTAGCAATAAAGTATTGCCCCAGGACTGAAGTGCTGCTTCAGTAATGCTTCCTGCAGAAACAATTCAAGTGTAAGAACACAAGCCCCGCATTTTTTCGCCATTCTCCTCCCCGTACTGTTCTATGCATTCAATTGTTTTCATCTCTTGACAAATCCTAAAGATTTCGAAGTGTTTATCTTACGTCTTTCTATTAGAGCCCAGTTCATGTTGCAGGAACTTGGCTGAGTGGGTAACCCGGAGCATTTATTGTTCATCGCCACTTTTTCTTTCATCCTATCCTGTTCTTGAAAGCAGAAACTCTTCTCCCTTGACCACGGTCATTAAGGACTTTTGACAGATCATACAAAAGGAGGTTGGCAATGCCAACACAAGCTCATGTCTTCACTTTGAGCATGGAATAAACGTACGTCTGCAATCCACAATGTCTGATCTAGGGAAAGTTTTTTGTTATACCAAGGCTTGTACTATTCCGTTGTCAAAGGAGCAGGCATTGTTTATGAAAACTTCCTTTGATTACATTGTTTCAGAGAGCAATTGTTCTTTCTTAATTAGGATCAATTGATCATATTAGGATATTTGTCAAATAATGGTAGATTCACGATATGGATTGAATACCAATTTTCATCCGTGGACCGTTTGTCGCGTTACCATCATGTCGGCTATTCCTAGGATTTTCACCTCGTCAGCGGACGCCCACACTGTAAGGGCAAAGTGCCTTTTCATGCGCAGATTTTTGGCGGGTGTGTAACAGTAAAAGCGTTTACGGTAGAGTACCAACAGCACATCAATATTTTTGTTTTCGAATGAGCGAAACAAAGATAGTGCACCACTGTATTTTGTCCATTCGCTGTTTCATTTTGTCGAACCATTCTTACTTTCCACTCGTGAAAGAAGCTGCGAGAACTTTGCACAGCTGACAAGCTGCAGGTTTTGGTACTCCTCCGGGTCGGTGTCAAGAAGCTTCTGTCAAAACTTGCCTACAATGCAACCCACTTATAACGATAGCACATATAACAGACAGTTTTAGTATAGCGTTGCTGGCTCTTACGTACGCAATACGCAATTGTATAGCGTACGCTAAAAATGACCTGCTCGGACCGAATTTAGTTGTGCGTTAAGGCCGGTTCAGACACTTGCGTCTGAGTGCGTTTGACTGCGTTGCGTCGAGAACCGAAAGCGAGTCACCGGCACATCTGTGCTTCGAATGAAGAGTGAAATCCCATTCAAGGAATCATCCTGGCGCGCGATATAAGCATCAGGGATGTCCTGGTTTCTCGTTGCCGCAACGCAGTCAAACGCAACTGTCTGAACAAGGCTTAACGTTTTCGAGGGAACACCGCGCATGATCTTGGTTAAATTTGCTAGAGCCGTAGAATTCTGCGTGCTTATAGCGCAACCATGCTCCTAGAAAGAAATATTGAACATGAAAACGTGTCCAATCATTTTATTTCAAATTAAACCAAGCCGCAGCTGCCTCGTCAAGCGCGCTTTTCTGCGGGGTACAGAGGCTACGAGTACGAGTGCGTAGCCAAATTCGATCACGGAGCCTCCGTCAGTCGTCCCGTGGAAACGGCAGCTTTTATCAATGCTATCGCGGAATGAAATTCATGACCTACTGATGTCCAGTGCATAGCGAGAACTTCGGCGATTTCTTCTAGAGTCGTTCGTCCGTCGGCAATGAATTGAGCGAATAGGCTTAGCGATGAGCAGATCGCAGCGTTGACGCACATTCCGAGCGGCGAACGTTTTCACTGTGCACTCCTTCAGCTGCACGGCGATCTGATTCGACCGCGGTAGGTCCCAGAAAAAATTGCCGAGCTGAACACCACGCAATTTCACGTAACACAGAACTTCGAAAACACCCCGTCGCCCTTGCTGCGCCAGTCGAGGTAACCGCCATCTTCAAACTGGCGCTCTCGTTGGGTCCGAGATCTCTCGAGAGCGTCCCGCAAAGCCCGCTAGCCCGCCACGCAAAATCCCCGCGTTGCGTGCGTACGCAATACGCTAGCTCTTCTATTGCGTTCTGCGCACGCGCACTCCCGACCCGCAATTTTATTGCGTACGCAAGGCTTTAGCGTACGATCCACTAAAACTGTCTAATGATGTACAACTTATAACGATCATTTTCTAGAGTTTCTAACTGGAAATGATCAGTTTCTAGTTCAAATAGAACGATAATCGGTTATAACAATAAAAATTTTGGGTTTTCTCATTATCATCATAAGTGGGTTGCATTGTAGCACGCTTCACGCTTCCCTGCACGTCCACCCAGTTTTCCACAAAGCAAGACCTTTCTTACGGCTGTAGTGTGCTGAACAAGGGTGCACAAACAAAGTGCGTGAGGGCATTTCCAAATGCCTCTCCGCGACCCCAGCACTTCATCACTTCGACGCTGAAGCCTCCTGCCCTGGAGCAAGACGATACTTGTGCCATGTGGTTAGTAAAGCTTGTGGCGTTTCACGCTAAGCCTCTCACGATGCTTTGTCTCGCTCGGTATGTAACAGCAGCACACAACGATTCTTTTTTTATGATAGCACAGTGATCGCAGTCGCAAACATCACTTCTGACCTTGGAAAACGGTGCCGCAGTGCGATGTTGGCGTTTTGCGGAATTGCAGGACTGCCAATAGGTTCAGTCTGTCCTCGCTGTCATCTGCTCGTCTCCTCCGTATGGATGGGCTTGGGGGACTGACGTTCCGTGGACGTCTTGTCACTGGAGCAATCCATCTGCGGATAAGCTCATCGCGTGAATCAGCCGTAAGTAGACTGCGGAGTCTGCACTCACTTAAAGGGGTTATGACATGAAAATTGAACGAATAGATTATTCTTGAAATGGAACGCGCATAGGCTACTTAGTATATACAACAAGGTATGCGATTTTTAGAGCTCTGGTAATTGCACTATTCAATTTATGAATCTTTCTGATATCTTTATCAACACTGCATAAGTTAGTCACACCATGGTGCCCATAAAGCCCGTGACCATGAACGCTCTCTCATTCTAGGCGCCCCGTGATCGCCCAAGCTCTCCTCGCCGCGGTACGATCAGAACCGCTCACGTAACTCGGTAACCCGAACGCTATTCTCGTTCTCGCCCCCGGCCCGTTGACCTTCCACCCTGCATGCGCCTGTGAGATATTCCCGGGCGACGGTGACCACAACGAGTTCGTCCGTAACTCGCTGTCGCTGGAGCTTGTCGCCAGCAGGTCGCAATCAAAATGAACAGCTTCCAACATCTCTTGATGGCAATCACCCTCATCGCTGCTGCGATCAATGTCGAACACTTTCACATGGCGAGCGATGTCGTGGACGTAATCATCACAAACCGCATGCTCGAAACGTGGAAGGTAAACGAGGAAGCTGAAGCTCGAGACGCCATGAGAGCCTAGTCTATGAGTGCGTGCAAGGAGACACCGCGCTGGAGGCTGGCTATGTAGCCAGCCTCCAGATTTGCCTGGATTCGCCTCTCCGACGGACCAGCATATAAACAAATTTATCCGCGAAACTATCGCGCCATTTTCAAAACAAATTGAGCAGGATTATAGGAACATACAATGGGTCCTAGCAGTATAGTTATCTCATATATTATTTTTGGCGTGTCATAATCCCTTTAACATTTCTGTTGACATTGCCTGCACGTCATAAAAGTGTGTATCGTATCCAATTATATATTCTCGAAGGAACAAGGAAGCCGCATAATAATGTCGCACACTGTTCACCTTAAAGGGATGGTGAATCGAAATTCGGATTTCAGAAAAACGATGGAGGAGATGTAGGCGAGACGCTACAATCCCTACAACACTACTCGTAAGGCGATATCTCGAATGGACGGCCGTATTTTTGGAAAAAAGAGGTCGAGGTTGAACCAGGCCGACGAGGCGCGTGACGTCAAGATATCTCGTTTCCTCCTCTCTTCGCTTCGCTCTCTCAAGGCGGCGAGGCAAAGAAGACGCGAGGCCGTTCCCTCTCCTTCTTGGAGAAACATGACGTGAACATTTCTGTCAAATGCGTCTCCTTTTTTTTTTTTTTGAAAAATACGGTCATCCGTTCGAGATGTCGCTGTACGAGTGATTTTTTGGTGTTTGTAGCATCCTGTTGCACGCTTTTGTCGCGTGCTTTGTAGAATCCAGATTTCGGCTCAGCATCTGTTTAACCCCTTATTAACCGTTTTTTTTTCTATTTTTATTGCACATACGGCCCAAGCCGCACGTGTCTCCACAATTGGTCGCCGTCCTTAAAAACGTGTACAATAAAAAAATGCGCGCTGCCATCTGTGAGCAGCACCGCAAACTACGCTTGGAACAAGCCTGGGATGTCCAAAAAAATCCAAGGGGCGAGGTATAGTGCGCGGATGCACTACAGTCATCCTAAACGGTTTAGGAACGGCCCTAGGTGGACGAGCTAGGCTCGCCCAAAATGGTTAAGGGGGGAAGATGCACCAGCACCTTGCACGTCGTTGAATCTTATGTATTAGTATATGATTCCAAACGACAATACTAGGTTATAGGAGGTAAAGAGTAAGAGGAAGATGGGATGTCATATCTTTCCATGTTCTCATTTTTCGTCAGTCCTGTATTAAAAGGTTTTCATAGTAGAAATGACGGTTGTATTTTATGTACCCTTCTCTTTCTCACAATCTCCTGCCTAGCAAGTTAACCAGCGAAGTAACCCACTCCATCACACACACAACCCACAATAGAATTTTTTGGACACAAGATGCCATGAATGCACTGTGCATGTGAGCCAAGCTGAAGACAAATTTGCGGTGTGAGGGTATAAAGAGTTACAAAATTGACAAGCAAGGCAGTAGCATACGTTTCACTTTTGCACATGTACAAGAACCGCTAATTTCGATTAGAAAAGCAAAAAAGCCCAAGGCTATCAGGTTGCTTACCGACAGCAACTACAAGGAAGAGAAAGGTGGGGGGGGGGCATGATTGTGAGAACAGCTGGTCTCTAATGCTAGTGCTTTCCTGAAAGTTGCAAGTAAGACTTTTAAAGAAAAATGACCCATACTATTGCAACAAAACATTCTTTTATTTCATTTCTCATACGAAAAAGGTTGGTATAAGGAACTTTGCCCGACTGACACAACGTAGATTCTGGTACTCATCTGTGCCGAAAAGCTTCTGTAAAAAGGCGTCTACCAAGCCGCAATCACTTTGAATCTCCAATCAACCTTTCACCCAGCAAGACCTTTCCTGTGGCTGTGGTGTACTGAAGGCGCGAGTGCAAAGTGAGTGAAGACATCTCCAAATGCCCCTTTGCGAGCCCTGGACTTTGCCACCTCCACGCCAGAGCCTCCACGAGCAGGACCATGCTTGTGTTTCTGTCATGGCTTGGTTTACTAAAGCTAGTGGCGCTTCGCACTGAGCCTATCATGGTGTTATGTCTCGCTCCGCACATAACAGCGGCGCAAAGTTCTTGTTCGAAGCAGCCAATGTCGATTTCGATCTTGGACAAGGGTGCCACAGTGTGATCGTCCAATGTTAGAGTTTCGCGGCACTATGGGGTCGCGGACATGTTCGGCTCGTCCTGGCTGTCATTTGCGCGTCTGCTCCTTCGTGTGGATGCGCTTGGGAGACGGACGAACCACGGAGATGATCAATCCGTCTGCGGATCAGTCCGTCGTGTGAATCAGCCATCAATGAAGAGTGCTGTTCATTCTGAACTTGATATAAATTAATTGAGCAGCACCTTTCTTTAGGATGGCTAACCTCACCTAAAACCCCTGGATGTGTTTGTGTTAGTTTCGTAAGTGGTGTCAAAGTGCCAGTGCACGAGGCCTTTGCAGCACTTGGACGCAAATGGCAGTGTAGCCCTGAAATGAAAGGCACTTGGGAGTGAGTTGCACGTATCTCTCGCGTTCACACAATTAAAGCTGAAACGCATGTACGCGATTTAGCGAGCGACGGCAATGAGCGACGGAGAGTTCGCACTGTTGCTCGTCGCGTTGCTCCGTTTTTGGATTTCTAGAAAACTTTGCTCGTCGCCTTCGTCGATTGCTCCCGTCGCTTTCATGTGGCTTGCCTCGTCGTGCGGCTGATCCAGCAATAGCGAAAAGGGTCTCCATCACGTTTCTCGTCGCTCGCTAAATTGCTTACATGCGGTTTATACTTTATAGTTATCGGCAATTGCCGAAATGTGAAGCGTGTTTTTTATCGAGGGCTTTGCCCTTGCCGACTCTCAGACTGCTGGGAAAACTTTGGGTTCCAGTGAAATACGACCACGTGATTTCTCACTTTGCTTAGGAACTGAGGAGGAAAGCTGAGGAGGAAGTAGTTTAAGGCACCTTTTTTATGTTTCTTTTGTCACTACTCAATGCGCGTTTTTTTTTTCTTCTAACCTTTACAATAAAGTACTGCCAGAGAATTAGTAAATGAGCGCAACATATACAGAAGTATTTGTTTTATAAAACGTCAGTGCCTCAGTAGACTTTATACTCTTCGCAATCAACATCTTCAATACAGACCCTACTTCTAAAGGCGCACGTCACGCAATATTTCGGGTAGTTTCCGAGGACGAAAATCAAACTTGAATCCAACTTCCCACAGTGGAAACGAATACAAGCGCCAGCACGCTAACGGCTACCTTTAGTTTAGCAGTCATGGGTTCCGCAAAGCACACCGCCTAGCTACGAGGTACCAAGCCGCCACCCGATACACAGAAATTAAGCCTTGTCCACCGATCTACGATAAAGCTCCCTGATACACTCACCAAGTGCCTCGCTTGCCCCCCCCCCCCCCCCCCCCCCCCAAAAAAAGTGGGACCTTTGCCTCTAGGTGCGTTCCCGCAATCTGAGTGCCCGTTCAGTGACAGGTCGGTTACGGGACTTCCTTCGCAAAAGCTCGAGGGTCATCCAAAGATCCAATGCGGAAAGCACGTGTGCGACAAGGAACCACACAGGTTCGCTTTTACGCTGACTGCACACACAAGAACACGTCATAAACACTCCGAACAGAAAGGATTGAAAAAGTAAAATTAGTGGGCGAGCACTCACCAATTAGATTCAAATCCGCAGCTGGTTCAATGGGCACGCCGGCACCTAGGACACTTCCTTTTTCCAAGAACGTCCTTCGATGTTTGTTCCTAAAGTCTGAAAGCGCCCGAAAGTTTTGAAAATCGCTTCGTTTTGTCAAGGTTACTGAACCACTCAGTTGGGAAGCTGCCATATAGACTGCTCTGGAAAAGAGGCACCGACCCGTCCTTCAGAACCGAGCTAATGGCGATCACAACGCCGCCATTTCTCCCGCAGCGGCCACTCGAAGAACTGCACGTGACTTCTATTTTGGCTTTAATCGGCCATTATGGTGCCAAAACAGATATGGTGGAAGAGTTACAGGGGCGCCACCCCCGTCCCCCCTTCGGACGCGGCGCGAGTTACTACCGAAGCTAAGATGCACCTAGCTCGGGACGCGCTACCTGAAATCACCGCTGAGGCATGGTTGTATAAAAACAATATTAATTCTGCCGCAAAACCTTGCAGACTAAAAAATTTAGAAAACATCACGCGCCCTCAATTTGTACTAAACTCCAATAAAAGTTACTACAAAAAGAGTTTTTTTTTTCCGTTGGTTTTTACGCAAAAACATGCGTCTGAAAGTTCAAGGTGACCACAGTAAAGACAAATGATAAAGGGTGGCGCTGTTGTTGTATTTAGCTCGGTCTCGGTGGACGCCACCGGCCCATGTTTCGACAGTGAGTTTCCCAACCGAGGGTTCTAGTAACGTTGGTTTGTGTGTTTTTTTTTACGATGGCTGTGGCGATGCGGCGATGCTCGTTGGTTCCGAGTTCTGACCACGTTTACTTGATGCAACGTGAATGTGCTTGTTTTAGTCGACTTAAATTAAAACTTTCAGAACAAAAAATTATTTTAACACTTATAATTATTTGTAACAAAGCATGTTGAAGCGCATTGTGTACTAAACTGAAGCTTGGCTTCGTTTCATTTTAACATGGCGGCGACCACCATTGTGCCATGTACCGTGCTCGACCTATTTTCTGTGCATTGGTTGTCCTGATATCCACCTCCTGCGATCCACGTCAGCCACAAGCATGCTGTCTAAGTATTGTGTGCTCGCCGGAAAGAATATGCAGTCTTCTTGGAAGCGTTGCTCAAACGTCGTCGGCACCACGAACCGACTGGGCAAGCCTCACGTCTTTTGCATGTTTCCTCCACGTTTCCGGCGATGGATCTCCCAGCCCTGGCCTCAGCCCTACATGACGTAGCCGGTGAAAAACAATCTACGACAACGCGGTGTCTTTGGAAGGCGATTGCTGCGATCAGTGGCTCTTAAAACCTCAGAGCTCACCCCTTCAATGGTGAGCTCTTCGATGTGAACACCCTTACCTTCAGTGTCCGGAGACTGCTGCAAACCTCCGACGAGAGCGGACGTCTTGTCGGGGCTCCGCAAACCCCAGAGAACTGTACGTGATCCTTGTATAAGCATCGCCTCGCTCCTTCGGCCCGCCGCAGCACGTCCGCCGAGAAATCGGCTTCCTCGAGTCTCGTTCTGCGAGCTGCGCGCCCGTTTCGGCTTCGAAGTTGGCTACAGCCGACACCGCCGCTTCGCAGCTCACCAATATCTCTGCGTCCACCCTGAGCCAGGACATCAATACCCCCACAGAGGGAGACGACCTAGGTGGGAAATGGATCACCCCTGGAAAGCCTCGCAGATCTTGTCTTCCGGCCGACCCCAACCCCGAACTTCACGTAGTTCTAGTGCATCTCCCAATCCTTCCTGCTGGCGTGATGCAGCACAGGGAACGTTCCGTGTGCTGCATCACGCCCTGCATGATTTGTACGTCCGACAGGGCCATCAAGGCTGCAAGGCTGAGTGTTCGAGGTTTAGTCGCGTGAAAACACAACAAAAAACACCAAGTAGAGCGCCTGCTAATTAGTGAAAGACCCGATTTCTTAGTGTTGCAGGAGACCAAGATGGCTGAGGGAGCGAAGGTAGCGAGCCCGTTGAGAGACCCTTTTTGACATGGTACGAAGTTTCTGTCACGCCTGCTGTCGGTGCTTCGGGAAGGGGGGGGGGGTTGTTTTTGCTTTTTGAATAAGTCTTTTCCTGGTGTTTGAGTTGGCTGTCAGCACTGAAACGGAGGGTCGCTTTATTTTGTGTGATGTTTTGTTTTCAGCAGCTCACTGTCGCCTTATTTGTACACACGCCCCCAGTTCGGTGAAAGACCAGGTTTCTTGTTTTATTCTTGCCTTAGCCTGTTTTGTAGTTCGCAACAGAACAGTCGTGTTGTGTGGGGATCTGGACTGCGTCGTTCGAGCGATAGGCAGATCGACGACTATAGTCAGGGCACTGATGGAAGTGTGACAGTTTTAGAGGAGTTCCTTAGCGATTTTGACTTGGTTGACGCAGAGACCAGTTTGAAACTGACACGTCCGAGATGCACTTCACATATTTTCGAGCGTCATCTTACGACTGCCTGGATAGGATTTACGCTTCAGCTTCTGCGGCAGCACTTTTATGCAAGTACCGTGTAACGCGTCCTTTTTTTCTTTCGATCACTTCTTGGTTGCGACAACGATCGGTGATAAAGCGCCGCCGAAGGCGACGTTCGATGGGAGGCTTTGGAAGCTTGACATTATTCTGCTTAACGATAAAGTTTTCCTTGAAGTAGTAAACAGCACTTTCAGAAATGTGTTTTGAAGATAAGAGGAAGGGTATTTTTACGAAGTGGGAAATTGCCAAGCGGGAAGTGAAGATGCTGGCGATGGAAATATTGTGTGTTTTAGCCTGTGAGGTGCGTTGTGTCGAGCGATGTTTAAACGCCAATATGCGTGCGCTCGCCAGTGCAGAGCATGCAACTGTGCTTAGAGGATCTAGATACCGGATAGAGCAGCTTCATTAGAAGCGCTACTGCGGCGCCGTGTTATGAGTGCGGGCGGACAGGTGTTGGTCGACCAACCGACATACAAGGCTCTGGCGGACGAGGAGCCACACGCGATTCGGGATGAAATAGCCGAAATTTAGGTAAACGGCATCACCACAACATCTACGAAAATGCTCGAGCAAGCGTTTGTTGCGCAGTATAAGCTACTTTTTGGGTCACTAAATTTAGGAAGGAAGGGTCCCATATGTGAAAGCTTCTCGAGGCGCAGCCGCAGTTATCGGAGGATGAGAAAGGAAGTATTTCTCAGCCAATAACGATTTAAGAGATCGTTAAAGCAATTAATAATTTGCCAACCTCAGAAACACAGGGATCCGGATGGTCTTTGTGCCGAATTTTATAATAAGTTTAAAAGCGTTGTCGCTAAAATTTTGCTTGTAGTTATATGTGTACCGTACTAAAGGAGAGGTTTGCCGCCGTCTCTTGCACGCATCTTTACTGTCATGGTACCAAAGAGTGACGATGACGAGGAACTGCATCATGTTACGGACTTCCGCCCAATTACCCTTTGTAGCGTAGGCTACAAGATTTTCACAAAGGTTCCTGCACGGCGGTTACAGTGTGTCGCGTCTAGACTGATTGGAAATCACCAAACATCCGGGATCCAAGGGAGGTCAATTATGACAAACGTACGTGTCGTGCGCAGTGTATATTAGAAACATGTGATGGAGGCCTCGACAAAACGTTTCATCGTGTCGGGCACCTTGTTCGTTTCTATGTTTATAAGTGAGCAAACGTAGGTGGTGTCAATTTGGACGACGTCAAAATGGCACATAAAGACTGCACTACGAAGCTTGTAGTCAACAAGTAGTTGACCAAAGAAAATTGAAGTGCAAGTTTCTGTGAGATAAGGTGTCATGGTTTTCGTTCAGAAATTGTAAAGGATAAGACCCTGAGCTATGCCGACGACATATCAGTGATTTGTGTTGATAAACCAAGTGTCAGTGTGGCGGTTACTTTTGCGAAATCCTTTTGTGACGCCACTGGCGCAGCAATTAACTGGGACAAGTTCTGAGGGCTTTGGCACGGCGCATGGGCCATGGCACCGTCAGTTATTGAAGATGTTCGCTGAGATTACGTTCCCAGCTCATACCTCGGTGAACAACTAAAAATTTATCGCGATAAAAAAAAGTTTTGGTCGCGGGTCGCCACCGACCTGGACAGCCACGCTTGAGGCGTGATAACCTGTTCCATCGGGTGCGTCATGGAGGACAAAGGCTATCACATTTGTTTTATTAAGCAACTCGTTTCTCGAGTTGCGTGTTGCTGTTTTTGTGAGAACAGGACCACTCTTTAGACATATGTGTCTATTCAATCCAAGCTGTCACCCAATTTACCGTTTTTCTTCGTTTCCTCTTGTGGAGCGAGCCTACCAGGCAATTTAGCTTTTAGAAAAACGTCGTAGACGCAGTGACGTATTTGTCTGCCCGTTTTTCTTCCGAGTATTTCTCTTTATCGAGCACAAAAGCGCTCACAAGGGATTTGGTGTTCAGATTGTTCCCGGCGCCGATCTACCGAACCTTTTTTTCTGCGATGAAGGCCAAGGTATACTTCTGAGAGTGAAGCGCATGTGTGAACCACCCTCGGTGAAAACATTCTTTTCTTAAGTCGCATACCAATACTTTTCCCGATCAGGTGTGGCTGCAATAAAAGCTTCTTGATGTGCTTCGGAGCGTTGACTGTGTATTGTGTAAGGTGGCTGAGACAGTGGAGCATGCTTTATTTTTTGTTCAGATGCCATGTTTTCCTAGGACGTGCTCAAACGCACATTAAAAAGAAGAGTAGTGTTTTACCCCCTGTGGCGTACGTTTTTTGAACATGAAGAGTGATGACTGTGTTCACCAAAATGTTTTTTTTTTTATTCATGGCTTTTTTAGTATTTCGAGGTCGCGTGTGACTCTAAAGATGCCAGCCGCCATACAAAAATAAACAACAAAAAAACGCTTTTGTATGTTTTTTATTTAATAAACAGGTTTAAAGTGTGTTTGCCCTCCGTGAGACAAAAGCCTGAGTGGCTGGGCATCTGTAAAGCTCTGTTCGAGAAGCGAGAATCTTAATATGTGCTGCAAAATTTTGCAGTTGGTTTTTAATGTAAAGTGGCATTTCGTGTCCTCTTGCCATAAAGAAAGAAAAGAAAAAGCGGTGTGGCGCAATGGTTATCGCATTCTGCTTCGGGCGCTCGCACCATACAGACGCAGAATGGCTAGCTCCTTCGGAGAAGTAATAACAGCCGAGTCTGGCAGCGGCTTATCTGTTTTTGCAGCGACTGATGATTAGAGCGCAGTTCTTCCCCCTCTCCCATCTGGAGTTTTCGCTGCGAATGCAGTCTTCCTCCACTGCGCTTTGACTGGCCAACCTTACCGGGTAGACTACTTCAGGGCCGAGCTGGAACCACTGTATTTCACGAAAGAAACCGCTGCAACTGGAGCATACCAAATGAATCATTTGTGAATTTGCGGCTGCGAAAAACCAAAAAGTGGAGGAACAAGAACCCAGCGTGAAAGACTAGGAGTGCATTGTGCTCGACTCGGACAACTCTGTGGTTTGGCTGAAAGTCCACTGGGTGCCTTTACAGCCTTTACACGTTCCCGACGACGCGCTGCGGAGGGCCTTCGAGCAGTACGGGAAGGTGCAAAGAAGCGCCCTCAACCCATGGAGCAGCGAACGGCTTTCAAGACATACAGTCCTTCACGAGACTGGTTTTCCTCGGCATCGATTGTCTTCCACTCTAACTAAAAGATTGAGGCGGAAGCGTAGTGGTTGTGGCTCCCGGACGGGCACCCCTGTGCCTGCGGTGCAAAAAGACTGGTAATATACTCAAGTATTGCAGAATACCCCGCTGCCAGAAGTGCAGCAGGTTCGGGGCATGTAACCAAGGACTGCATTCGCACGTATGCCGCCGTCACCGAGGGAGCTCCCACAGACGACACGTAGGACCTCCAGAGGGACTGAAGACAAGGTCGATGCCACGGCGCAAGCCGTAACTCAAGAGAAACCTCCGACTTTTATTGTTAACGAGCAATCAAGCCCTGCAGCCGCCACCCCTGTGCCCAACGCTGAGCCAGACGACGTCTTTCCGCTCCTCTACGAGCCGGCAACCACGAGTGCGCCTGACTGGAGCAGCAGTCGAGTCGTCTGCTCGGCTGGTCGAAAACTCCGAAGTTCTGATGGCAAGTAAGCACCCACAAATAGGGGTTGACAGCGACACCGACAGCCCTCTCACGCCCGACGACTTCCCCGATAAGCTACCCTCTGGTTCCCCAACGGACTGACTGGACAGGCCCTTCAAAATCGAACACAAGTTTATGGGAGGCATCGCAAAACAAGTACGGTAGAGCCCTATACCCCGCCTCTTGACAGACGATAGGCGACGACAAAACTCTCAGTCAGCGACTGGGCGTCCTGAAGATGCCTATACTAGTATGCTTTACGGGAACCCTGTGTTCCTTGTATCTTGAATTTTTGTTTCAGTACGCTTCCCAATATGAATTATGTTAATATTGCCACTTTTATTTCGGTTAGCTTAATTAGCAAAATAAGGATACAGTTACCTCTAAATCTACTTTTCAAAGAAAATGTCGATATAGCTTCTTTTCGGGAGACTAAACTATCTTCCGAGACGTGTGTAATCTATATGCACGCTCCTTTTGAACAATGTTTTATTTCTATCAATATAAGAGCTGTAGAGAATAGCGGCGGCAGTACAATTTTCATAAGAAAAGGATAGTGGCTTTTCGATATACCTGGAATGGAAGGCAGAAAAAAAAATGGCTGGATTTGCGCGGTGGAAGCGATTCATCACCGTGAGTCGTTTAAAATCGTGAATGTATATGACCTCAATGATCCAGCCGAGCGTAAGCTTTTTTTCACTAACCGAAGACAGTACCTTGATACGCCTGCACGCACCATTGTTGTAGGAGACTTCAACTGCGTTTTAAATGTGCAAGACCGCTCTCGCGCTCTTCAGCCCGACTCCAACCGGTCGGAGCTAAAAAAAATACTGTTGCGGGACTTCGACCTTGTAGATGCTACCGAAGTGTGTATACAGGCATTGGCAGGGTAGATGTCATGTACGCCAAGACCAGGTGCACTACATGTCCAACTAGCTCACTAGCTAACGTTAGCATTTTTAATGAAAAGGTACTAAGTGGAAGGACAGAAGTTTTTCTATACCGAACTGTGCCCTCGGATGCATCTTCGTTTTTTTCTCTACCACGTGGTACGCGGCACAACTTGTGGCGTGCTATCCTAGCGAAATTCATAAGGTGCATCGGTTTTGTGCAACGTTTATTTAGAACTCTAGTTTTGAGCGCATGAGACGCGCAAATATATTCCTTAGTCAAGGCAAAGTAGGTTTTAGGGTATTAAACCTTCAAATTGAACTGAAATTACCGAGGTTTTTATTTTTTCGCGATCAGCGGAATTTTCTAATCATGCGGTCATTTGGCAATCTTGATGCACGGCTTCACGCTCCCTGGCTTGTTTGTAACCCAGGAAGGAGCAACGTCAGCGGATATATTACGGTTCTATAGAAATAGCGCCGCTGCCATAAAGTATTTTGAAGTCTGTTTTTTTTTTCGTGAATACATCTGTAGGGTGAAAATAATATCCCTCTACTGGCACACTATACATACTGTTTTTCCGCCGCCACTTCTTTGGGACTAATAGTCGCTTGACGGTTTTCAAGCGCCTGTGAAAATAGCTGTCCGGAAAGCCGCAATAGATTTCTTTATATGTTTTCACGCCGAGGTTCTATCAGTAGAGACGTGGCAGGAGAAGAAAGGCGTTTTGTTCCGTGTAATCTGAACTGTGCGTTGTGTCCGACGACGGAAACTGTCCTGCATGTTTTTCTCTTCTGTCCCATCGCAGAACTGTTCTGGGCGGACTTACGATGTGGATTTCATGTACACGTACATGAACTGGTATAGGGCGAAGTTTCTTGAGTTCGGCACACGCCCGGAATGTAAATGTTGGGAAGTGTAGGCATGCTCGGACTGCATCCGATATGGAAGTCCCGTACATATTACCTTTTGATTCTCGAAGGAAGTAAGCCGGCGTGGAGTCATTTTGAAGAGAGTTTCAAGATTACGAGCAGCCACCTTGGCGCAACAGAGGGCCCCGCTTACATCAAATTGTCCGATTTGGTTGTACGCTTTAGTGCTGCAAAAACACCTCGGAATCGGAGAAGATAGACGCGGAAATGGCAGCTCTTAAACGCTGTATCATGAATTATTTACATAAAAAATTGGCGCAGCGTTTATAGCGCCGGGCTTGCATTCCGATATCCCGGGTTTGATCCTATCCAGGTTCTTACTGTCTTGTTTGCAACACGGCGCTACTGTGGACCTTCAAAGCGCAGACAAATCTTTGTTTTTTTCTCATCTTGCTTTTTAAATATATATATTCCGACCTCAGATTAATACCTTTTTTCGCATTTAAATAGGGTTTGCCCGTCAGTGCTGAAGATTTCTAACTTGTGTCTATAAACAAGCACCTGGTGTTCGTGAAGTTGCAATGGAATGTTTGGTGGCAAATAAATGGACACAATTGTTATGAAGCGGTCTAAAAGAAGGCGTACTGCTACAACCTCAAGCGGTGTGCAAAGAGGAACCTCCGAGCAGGCAACCCCATTCTGCACGACCACTGCTACACCACCAGAACTGGAGTTCAGATGATCTGTGCGGAATACTTGATGACGTCGACAAATCTGTGTATGATGTGTTTTCAGATGAGTTTTTGTAGCGTGAACTACACTGGCCGAGGTTGAGCAGTTTTGCGTGGCTCCTGGAGAGCCGTGCTGCGCATGCGCGAGGGGCAGTGATATCACACGGCGCACAGCTGGCGCGCCTCGCCGGTCTGCGTATTCCAGAGGAGTGACGTCATAGCCGCGGCAGACGCACTGGCGCCGGCGCGTGCCCAGCTGTGCGCCTTCGTTGCGAAGTAGCTAAGTCTGACGCTGCACCGGAGCCGCTTGATAGCGCCTCTCATTTTGTGCGCATGCGCAGAGGTATCAGGGGGGGTATACATATAGCGGGGCGTTTGCCAGTATGGTATAGCCATGGCGAAGGAGAGCGAAATAGCTGCTCAGCGGCGCAGAAGAGCGGAGAAGCTTAACTCATCGGATCCCGAAGTAGTTGTCTGGCAATTAGCGGTTGAGCGTAGGAAGAACGAACAGAAGAAGGCTAAACGTGCTGCGGAGACACCGGAGCAAAGGGAGGAGCGTCTAGCAAAGCGGTGTCGCCAGGAGGCTGAGCGACGTGCCCGACCGCTCACGCTACGTATATCCGGGCATAGCCGAGCTAAGCCACTGCAATTTTTTGTAAAGAGAGGGAAATAGGAGAAGTTCATCTATAAAACAATTAACCTCGTCCATGTTGGGTAAGAAACCTCGACAGTTCCACTGCATAAAATGCAAGTTTCTCATTTAGGTAAAAAAGTACAGGAATAAAATAATAAAAAGGGAAAGAGGAAAATAAAACTAATGCTCCTGATTAAAGAGGTAAATTAATCTAGTCTATTTGGAAGCAGTCCCAGGTTTCTTCCCTTTAGATTTACGGTTGGGGTTCGCCACTCCATGTCATCATGGTCAGACGCAGGAGTGGGCGGATCAGGAGCCTCCTCCATCACCTGTACCTCCTCAGACGAGACTTTTCCTAGAGGTTTGGGTAAGTCCGCAGCACGGGGTGGAAAACCCTGTCCACGCCCGCCCCCCCCCCCCCCCCCCCCATTGAAGAGGGAGGGGAGATACTGGGCGTAATGTTGCCCGAGTCCCTCTGTTCCTGCCCCCGAGATTCTGAAGAGGCAGCCCGATGCTTCCCTTTGGATGGGGAGGCCCTCTCCAGCGAGTTTAGGAGAGAATGCTGCTCCTCACCACAGGAAGTCCTCGAAGCACGGACAGGCATTGCCTGCCCATTCTGACACTGGGAGCCAGCTGGTGTGCTCCCCCCCCCCCCCCCCCCCCCGAAGCTGGAGGCTTCCTAGGTGAGGAAGTCCTCCCCCGAGAGGAGGAGCGAGGGGCTCGCTCGCTCTCTTCAAAGGACGACCTGCGAAATTTGGGCAATGGAATCACTTCCCTTGCCTTGGCGGCACCCGAGCCCTTGGCATGACTGGGTGCCTCAGCTGCCTTTGAAAGAAAATGCTCAGGGAGAGAAATTTTCAACCTGGGCGCAGAGGACTGCAATGATTGTTCAGGGTTCCCAAGAGACACCTGGGTTGCCACTGATATCTTGAACAGTGCAGGTCAGCTGCTGTACACCGCCTCGGCAAAAGAGCCCCTCTGGAAAGCGGAAAGGCGACGTTTTGCATCTTTGAAGGTTATCATCTCTTTAACCTTGAGTGCAAGAATTTATTTTTATTTTTTGAAGTGTTCACATAATCTAGACTAGGCAGGATGGTTGCCACAGCAATTGGCACATTTTCTATCAGCTTTGCAGCCATCAGCGTTATGGTCCCTGCCACCACACCTGGCGCATGTCTCACGACCACGGCAAGTGCGCGGACCGTGACCGTACCGATGGCACCGACAGCAGCGGAGTGGATTTGGGACGTAAGGTCGCACCTTGCAATTATGTTGCCTGCGTTAATAGTGGGAGGCAAACTGTGCCTCCCGAAGGTCACAACGACATGTTTTGTGGGTCGTTCCTCATCATCTCGGATTGTGATGCGCTTTGCAGCTACAACTCATTGGGATTGCTGACCTTCTACAAATTCCTACTCGCTACTGCCTATCAAATCGTCTTCCGAGATCACGCCGCGGATGGTGTTTAATTTTCGATGAGCTGACACTGTCACTTTGAGGTCTTGGATCGTTCGTGGATTCATGAAAGCCGTAGCTTGGTATTTCTCGTAAACCTCCACAAGAAGGTCGCCTGAGAAGAAATTTTTGGCTTCATACTTTGCTCCTAGCGTGCCTTGAAGCACTTTGGCAACAAAGAACGTAGACAGTTTTGAAAGTGTTTTGTATGCGTCGTCAGAGTGTAGAACAAAAAGTCTTGTAAAATGGTCGTCTCATTGTCCTTGGAGAGAAATGTTGATAAGGCTTCGGTGCGGGTCCTTTTCAGGTACCGATCACGTGGTTTAGCTTTGGAACCCATACAGATAGGAAGAAAATTCAGTGCCTGGGTGCACCGCCCACCACGGAGCCCAACAAGGGGGTAGGAAAATGTGCCATAGCAAGAGAGGCTTTGCTGACACAATTTCTCTACCAGTGCTGCCCGGGCACAATACCCAAGTGTGGTTGCAGGGACAGCACTTGTTTCCACTCAAGGTTGGCCCTTGCCGCCTAAGAAAGTGAAAAAGGAAAGAAGAGAGTGCAGAAGAGAAAAACAGGTGGAATTAAAAGGGAAAGAAGGAAGAATAGGGTAGAAGAGGTGACTGACTGAATCATCCTGGTCGGGCCAAGCCGGGACACCCGTATACGAGAAGCAGGGGCCGAAGCGGTATGTTGCGTCACCCGGGGGGCCCCGAAGGGTCCAAACGTACCCCAGGCTCAGGTCAATAACCAGGATCCCCTTTTCCCTGGACACGGGTTAAGCCACGCACAGCCAGGCGTGGGTGGGCGAACCCACATGGCTCGGGGTCCGTGGAGACGCCACTCTCCAAACATCTGCTTTCACAGGTGCGCCCTGTGGGGAGCAGGCCGGTAACGCAGCGGAATGTGCGGTGTGAAGCGTCAGCAAGCGTCTCGTGATTTATGGTAATAGACTAATTAAGCTACACCGTCACGCACCCAGGTCACATTTCAACATAAAATGTAGTGGTTTGATTGTAGTTTCCTATTAAATCATATATCTAAACGCGAATAATAAACATTCCTTACTAAATGTGATCAAAGCTTCTCAATTGTGCGTTTGTTTTATTATGTGGAGGTCGTCTATATGTCTGAAACTCGACTGATGCACCACTAAGAAGCTCTGTTCTACAGCATGATGAATTTAAATGTAATCTTAACGATGCGCTTTTTGCATGGAGAGGTGTTTTTCTCTTAGCACTGAGCACACCTCATTTAATTTCTTTGATAGACGCAAAGTGGTCGGTGCGGTTTATTCGTAGGCCCTGTGGCCTATAATTCTACATAGGACCTATTTGGATATGATATACAAGGAACCACCAAAGAACTAAAAACCTTATATAATACACATATGCTGAGAAAGGCTCTTTTATATCGTCAACAAGGCCTACGAAATTTTTACAAGGAATAC
>JABSTQ010007585.1:0-19806 GCA_013358835.2 Ixodes persulcatus
TGATCGTGACAAAAGGGAGACGTGTGATTTGTCCGCGAGCGCACAGCTTCCACGCACTATCATCAGCTTGGGGGCGAACGAAGTATAGTTGTGGGGTAGTCTGGAAGATGGACGGCTCTAATGAATGGCCAGTCGCGTGCTGGAAGATTTAGGGTTGCTAATGAATGCGGGTCTCTACCGAAAAAAAATAAAAATAAAAAAAAAGAGGGTGTTTGGGCAAATAGGGGGGTTCGGGGGGGGTGTTTCCGGTAGATTAAAGCCGGAGATAAGATGGTATGGGGGTGGCGGTGGTTCTGTTGAGGAACCTCTGTCGGCTGTGTTTTGCTGTAAAAGCGCTGACAGCAATCAGATGCCCGCAGGCTTTTAAAAAATGGTCTCCTTTTTATGCTTTCAACTTTACAATTGTATTCCTTGTTGTCCCTTTTTTTTTAATCTGGGTGGCGCCTATTGCTTTATGTTTTGGTTAGCTGGTGAGATGGTTTCCAGGTCAGGCTGCGCTTAGAGCGGATGGCCGCTTGATGGTAGAGTGTAGTCAGCAGGCTCGTGTCTTTCATGGCCGCTTGGCCTTGTTTGGGGTTTTTTGCCGGCGCCGGCGTCTGAGAGAAAGCCACGCTATTGTTGCTGAACGTGCGTGTACAAAGTTTAAAATATCCGTTCGTGCACAAGAATAACCCGCAGTGTTGGTCAAACGTCTACATCAGCCGTTAGAAAGAGCAATGCCTGTAGACATAAACCGAATATCGTTCAGCATACTCTGTAGTGAAAGTAAAGTCTGTTTCATAACTTCAGCATTTTTTATGAAAGCAATGGCATTCGCCGTGTAGCTTGCCGAAAGCAATTGCTAATAGTTACGAAATTTGCGTAAAGAATGACATTTCATTAATGACGTTTAAACCATCTAAGCTTCTATTTCAAACGAAAAAAAGGGGGGGGGGGGGGGGGGTGGGAGAGAGAGAGAGAGCCGCACGGACCCTAAGATTTACGTGCTCCGAATTGGAAGTGTGAAGTTCGCATTTCCTAGTCCAAACACTGTCGCTGCCTCATCATTTCCTGCGGTCTTTCCACGTTCTGCAACGATTACATTATGTGTGCCCAGTCGCAAAGGAGACGGGCTTACTTCGTTTACTAAGATAAACTTGTATTATCGGCGAGAGAATATGCAGTCTCCGCGATTTCACTGGGAATAATGCAGACACGTTTTTCTTCAGTTCTTAACGCTGCTGGAGCGCAGCCTTTATTGTGTCATTAGTAGTCAAATATTAGGCTCAAATCATCAATATACTTCTGCAGTTAAAAACAAGTAATAGGAATTGACTCAGTTACCGTAAAAAAAATCATGATTTTTTGAAAAAAAATTAAGTAATCATACTTATTGAATTAGATAAGATTAATTTGATTTAAATATCTGTAGCTACAAGCAGTGGTTCTTTATCAATATTTGTATTTTCTAACATGGCAGATTGATTGATCGATTCGACTTATCACTGATAACAATGCGGAAGAAAGAATTACTGTAAATGTAAGTACATTTGGTCAACGTTTATTGCGGTAATCCCTGCCACACCAGAACAAAAACAGCCTCGATTTTTTAGTTAATTAAAAATAAACTTTATTTCATTTTTTTAAAGTTCTGACTTGGTTGCAATAGGACATTACTTTACTAATTTTGATTTCTTTCTTTTGCGTTCTAATTTTGTTGCAATAAGATGTTGCGCAAACGAAGTGGGAAGTGGAAACCAAGCTCAACGCTCATAAAGCATAGCTCATAAAGCAGGAGTCATAAAGCAATCTCTCTTGCTTTATGACTTCTTGATCTAAATACAAGACAGATACACATAGAAAGTGTCGAATAATAGACAAATGTAAACAGAAAAAAATATTTTCAAGGCGGTTTTTTGCGGGAAATGTACGATTTAAATCACTCTAGTAAAACTGAACTCATTTATATCACAAATTAAATCAAATTGCATTTTTTTTCCACTCCGGGTTGCGGGGCGCACGTTGAAATAAATTACAAAGGCTACCGGGAGTGGTGTGCCGAGCGCAAGTTCGTCTACTTCCGGGCGGGGGGTTGAGGTGACGTCAGAACGCCATGTTCTGATTGGCTCCGATCGGAAGGATAGTGTGTAGACCTCAAGGCAGCTATAGCGTTGAGGTCTACCTACTATCTTTTCTATCAGAGCCAACCAGAGCGCGCCGTGTTCTGACGTCGTTGCAAACCCCTGCACAAGAAGCAGACGAACTTGAGCTCCACAGAGTCACTGAGAGCTCGAGCGACGCAGGGCGCGGCAGATTATATTCACGCTCCGTGCTTCGTGATTCGTTCTCCGGCCTTCTTATTGACCAATGCCTCAACCTGAATGGCTAAGAAGCGATAATGAGATGCACGCTTGTGCCTCCCCCAAGCCCTGCGTTTCTAGAGCTCTCTGTGTGTATCATGGAGAGCAAGTCGTCTGCTTCTTGCGCGGTTGTTGCGGTGACGTCAGAACAGCGCCGAGCTCTGATTGGCTTTCATTGAAAGGATAGAGGGTAGACCTAAATGCTAGATGTCTTGAGGTTTACCCACTATTGTTTTTCAATCAGCCAATAAGAGCTCGGCGTTCTGGATCATCGCAACCCCTGTGCAAGAAGCAGACGAACTTGCGCTCTGGATAGGAATAAAAGTATGGTGCCTTGAACGCGTCTCCAACTGGTGTGTTTACCGCGTCCTAAAAAGTGGTCCCTCTATTCCCCCCTGATGACGTCATTGAAGTGTCATGCTGTCGCCGCTCACGATCCTGGCGGCGTCACAGCAGCGGTAGTGGATGGGGCAGCCGCCTGTTCTGCTGCAGGTCGACCTCCATGCTTGGACAGTACACGGATGCTTCGGCAGTCAGGAATTGGGACGCTGCGACCACAACGACACTAGCGTTCGCTCGTGCTTTTTTTGCCAGCATTTTTACGACCAACCGCCAGGATCGCGACGGCCGTCAGCATGAGACTCCGACCTTTGTGACGACATTTGTTGCCACTTCGAGACTCCTTTTCGATGCGTGGGCGGAATAAGGCGTCGCTAAAACACACCGTTCCGGGCACCGTACTAAGAGAAACCAGCTCCTGGAAATCCTCAGAGTTTGACAGACGACGCTTCGCCGAGCTTCTTCACTTCTAGAGAAGAAAGCGTCGGCTGCTATTTTGTACTGAAGGTTCCATTTCGATCACTACTTAATCACGATTCATTCTTTTCTTTTTTATGATCAATACACTTTTACTATGAACACGGAAAGCGGTGTCCAGTTGCAAGCTTTGAGATTATGTAATTTTTGTTTTAAATCGATAGGTGTACATATCCTATATATTAACTTCCCTCCGCTCTTACGCAAACCCTACTACGAGTGGCAGAAGGGGACTGAAACAAAACAAAACGAAGCAAAACAAAACGCCAAATGGATTTGGAATAACGAGTATCATGTACGTCGGGATGGGCACTTCAGTAATGAAAGCGCGAGGCTTGAGAGCGGTCCGCGTACTGCGAATTCATTTACATAAATTAGGGAATTGCGCGTTTCGTGAAGTGGGGACGGGTCTGGGGATTTGCCCGGAAGGGCTTAGGACTCCGGAGGTTTTACGGCTGTGTTAGGTACTCAAAAGACTGACTGAGCTTACGTTAGAGGCCCTGAATGGTATAGGGTTTCTGTGGATAGGCTGGGACTGCGCTTAAATAGAAGCACTGATCACGAAAAAACCGCCTCGAAAACACGTCCAACCTCTGAGGAATATTTTCCAGTGATAAAACTCAGTGGCAAGCATCAACAAAGTTATATTGAAGGAAATGCGAAAAAGAGGAACTTTGGGATAAATTCCCACATCAGATAGCAAAAGCAATACTTCGAAAGTTGATAATAGGGGTACACGAAAAGTGGTCTGATTTGGAGATAGCTCTAGTTGTTCAGAACTTGCGCCGGGCAAGGGTAAGTCATGACATGTCAGTTTTCTCTGCAGCGTGGAATCTGACATTGCGCTATTCGATTCTTGGAAGTATTCCCACTCAGCCCTTCTGACATCTACGTTGTTCTGTCACCGTTCAAGTGGTCTTTCTCTCGTATACGGCTACGTCAAAAACACCGGTACCTTGTTGATCAAAAACGTAAATACAAACTTAAGGCAGGAAGGTTCGGACGGCGGGAAGATAAGCCCGCTTCAATATGGTGTCCGATAGCTCCCCCGTGGAAGTCTGTGCACGTTGGCCAGCGCACTACGACCGCTAACCCGGAGTCTTTAACCAGCGCAAAGCAGTATAGTTCACTTATACAGTTGCACCACGACAAACGACGATAATGTAACGATTTAGGTAACGCGTCTTAGAACCTTTCACCGGATCCCTCTGGGTTCCCGCAGTGACGAAGATTGATAAGATGAGGGAACCCCAACTTCTGCGATGCTATGCCCCGCGTCTTAAGTAACAAGCCTCATTTATCGCACCAAAAATACAGTGTCGGCTACACACTCCTGAAGCAAGTTCTAAGCAAATTTGCTTCATACCTATGTGTGCTTCGAACATGTCCGCAGGCAGTTTTTTGTAGGATCAATGTGTCAGACTTACGCTAGGTGGCGAAAGCTACTTCCCGTTACAAAGGGTATAGCCTTTAACATTCATCCATCCATCCAATCATCCATCCTGCACACCATTGGAAGAAACACGCCTCATACACTGTCTGTACACTGTCTTTTGGACGACGAATTCGCATCGTGACCACGGCTTTTAGGTTACTCACGCACGTCACGCCCCCCCCCCCCCCCCCCCCCCCCGTTCTCTCGTTTCCCCCATTTCCCAAGCGCGACGACTCCCTTCGACAATGTCGCCGAGAAAGCGTAGCGAATGGGCCATCCCGGGAGGAGACGACGGCGTTGCTTCCCCCTCTTTGACGACTTCTACGCAGTACGTTTCACTTCACGATGGACCGCAAGTGCACGCTACGAGCCATTCCAGCCAACCCGGGGCCGTGAGCACATCACGTGACCACGCTCCCCGTGCGTTGCTGCGCTTTCTTTCGAAGGTCACGTGACTCTCACGCGTCATTGCATCGGCTTTTGTTGGCTCGTTGGCGCACTCGGCGGTTCGTCGTGTCAGACGAGGCGGAGTGTACGACGACAGTCACGTCGGTTCTTGCGTCGCCGGGGCAACCGAGGGTCGATGAAGCCGTGGCTCGTTCCCTCGCCCCGGATCCGCGCCGCCCACCCCCGGTTCCCCTTTCCTCGTTCCCTAAGGTTTCTTTTCTTTCCATCTTTCCTCCTTCCACTGCGTCTCTCCCTGTTCTCAAGTCGCTCTGTCTGAGGGTGGAACGCCCGAAAGTGGGGAAGGTGAGCGCGGCCCCCATTTTCGAAATAAGCTCTCCTTATTTTGACCCGTCTGTGTTTGCTTCAACGTCCTTTTATCTTAAAAAAAAAAAAAAACCACAAAAATCACATTACACACGCAAACAGGTCCGGTCCGCACAACAGAAGTAAAGAAAAAAAAATTGTTCCGAATGTATGTACTTGTAGAGCGTGAGGATTGGGTCCTTTTCATGAAAGTCAGTCTGACCACCTTGTCTTGTGCCGCGGACCCGAGGCTAGGTGCCGCGAGCTACCTCCAGGCATAAAGTGCACAAGCCCTAGCATCCATGCAGTCATTCGTGTATTCATGCCAGCCTGATGGTGTACCGACATCACGAAATTTAAAATGTCTGCGAAGGTTTAGCGCTGGCAGTGGAGAACGCGCATCTGCATGCTTGTGGTGCATGGACAACCATCTTCAAATCACAAAATTAAGGGGGTGCGACAATTTGAGGAAACGATACTTTTATTCAGTCACGTAAAACGTTTGGCGTTTGCCCTTTCAAACAATATTTCAGGCAGTCTATAGAAATTCTAATCACATTTTAACGATGCTTTTAACTTTCAATCTACACTCTAAAAAAGCCCGTGCGTCTACTTTCCCGCTCAGCTCTCGGAGAGCCAATCACCTCAACTTACGGAGGCAGCTCAGCGAATGACGGTGCCGAAACATATGTTTAGACCAAAAAACGCAGTCTGAGTCGTGACATTAAGCAATGCAAAACGTCACGCTTGCATTGCTTAATGTCACAACTCAGGCTGCGTTTTTGGTCTAAACATATGTTTCGGCACCGTCATTGGTTGAGCTGCCTCCGTAACTTGCGGTGATTGGCTCTCCGAGTGCTGTGCGGGAAAGTAGACGCACGGGCTTTTTTTTAGAGTGTAGTCATGTTGTTCGACAATTTTTAATAGACGTTCCATAGACTTTTTTTTCAAACCAAGTTATAGAGTAGAGACGTCATAAATGCTATAGAATTTTTTAGCGCCACGTCTAAATACTTTTTGTCACGCCATTATATATAATTTCAATAGACAAGACTTGTTAGAAAAATAGGATGCATTACGGAGAATTGGCATAACACCCAGCTAATACCCGTGCCACACGGGCCACTCGAATGCCATTTACAACGAATGACATTTGAACGATTGGCCAATCACCGCGCGAAACTCCGAGCGTGGGGCGTTCCACGTGCGACAGATCGCGAGCCGATTCGTCGATCACACGAATGTCATTCGTTGTAAATGGCATTCGAGTTGCCCGTGTGACACGGGTATAAAGCTTCCTTGTGGAGGCTGCTTTTTCCGACTGTGTCAAATAGTTATCTCTTCTTGCAATGCTTTATATTTGGAGATACAGTTCACCAACACTTAGAAAGCACATTTCGCTCAAATTATTGGCGAGAAAAAACAACATACTTGTAATCTTTATTTCTTCTGGGGTTGATCTCGTTCAAATGACTGCCTTTCAACTGTAGGATATATATATTGCGGTGGAGCAGTCAACACTCCTCAAATACTAGTGTTATGAGTGCTCCGGGGCGTGTGTATTTGTGATGTCTGTATATGTGCACATGACAAGGTGCAAGTGCACGTTTCTATGTATTGTGACAAGTCTACAATTAATGTTCACGATAATTTTTTTGTTGTTGTTTTACGAAAAACTGCTTAATTGTCTATAAATTGGGATAGAAACGTCGTTGTAATGTCTATCTCTTTTCCTATACAATTTTTATCCAACCCCATAGACTAAGTTCTATGGAAAGTCTAAAAAAGCGGCCAGAAAGCTATAGACAGTGGACAGACAAGTGGATACATTTTCTTTAAAATATCTATAGCCGATATACACCACTTTCTACCGAAATTCAGCAGAAGATGGATAAATATTTTGTAAGGGTGTCGTGAGTGCCGCTAGATAGCACTTATGAAGGAGCCTTAGAATAACGTACGCAATTATAGCTCTTACTAGCGCTAAATTTAGCACTTGCGTTAACGCATGATACACATCGAGTTTTAGAAGAGCGTTTCTCCGCCGGAACCAACGTTATTAGATTAACTCAGTTACGGAACTGTTCATAGACGCTGCATGCACGAACAGTACCCCCCCTCACTCACCACGACTCGCCCAGATTCGCTCGACGCGCCGCCGGACGGCTGCTTTGGTAACTGAATCGTGATACGTTCGTTTCAACGTCACTAGAAACGTAAAAACCAACGAAAAAAAACTCTTTTCGTAGTAACTTTTATTGGAGATTAGTAAAAAATGGGGGCGGGTGATGTTTTCTAAAATTTTTAGTTTTCAAGGTTTTGCAGCACAATTAATATTGTTTTTATACAACCACGCCTCAGCGGGGATTTCAGGTAGCGCGTCCCGACCTAGGCGCATTTTAACTGTGGGAGGTATTTCGCGGAGCGTCCGCTGGGGATACGGGGTGGCACCCCTGTAACCCGATTGAAGCCAAAAATAGATGTCACGTGCAGTTCCTAGAGCGACCGCTGCGGGAGAAATGGCGGCGTTGTGATCGCCATTTGGCGCTTCGAATGCACAGTTATGAAACGAAAATATAGATGGCGCTTCGAATGACTCTTGGCGGATTGAGGTGAGTGAGGGGGGGCACCCCCCTCCGCGGGAGTTCCACAACTGAGGTAATCAAGTAACGTTGGCCGGAACTCAGAAGTCCAAGCATCTCGCGCTTGCAACGTCACCAAGATTCAGTAACAATTTTTATTTCACGCACGAAATGCTATAACGTGAGAAAAAAAAAGTTTTTTGGCCCAGAGTAAAATTTTAAATTTGTTTAAATACGAGAATGCCACGGGATGGGGTCGACCGGTCGTGTCCGCTTGCGTCGCCTCGGCGAGAAAGGTCTCGTGTACTTACCTTCAGCGAGAAATGTTCGCGCGTTGCAAGCAGCAAGTTGCCGGCGAACGTTGCCCCTCCTTGCTGGGTCTTCGAAATCGCTTGTGGCGTGCATCTCTCGTACGAGTGCAATGCCGTCCCGTATTTAAAATAGCAGTCGCGGAGCAGCCTCCGACGTCGCGCTCACGACGCCGCCAAAGCGGCCGCAGCAGCGGTCCTGGGAGCCGCCATTTTTTAACTGTGCTCGTCTTGGCTTTTGCCAACTTCTCATCACGAATCCTCCTTGGAGGAGCGCAAAGACCCTTTGCGTACTCACGCAATTTCCAAAAAATAGCGTACGCTAAAATTGCGCACGCAAAGCGTGAACCGCAGTTCGCGTTCGGCGCATGCGCAGTAGCAACGACGCTATTCTTTGCGCACGCAAAGCCTTTGCGTACGCTATTCAAAAACTTCCTATTAAAAAAAAAGTCCCACAAAAATATGGCAAGCTCTCATGGGTGATTGAATAGTAAAATAAATGGTCTGTTGCTTCCTTCGTGATGAGTTAGCTGTATCTCAAAATCACACCAATATTTATTACTGTCCACTAGATCTCCAAACGTAAAGCTTAAAATATGATGATATGCTATATTTGTTTTACATGGGAGATCGGTATGACCGTATGAGTGATCCTGAATAATGATTTACGCCGAACGTTTTCCCAGAAAGGGCTTACCAGCTCCTTCCAGCCCTACCGGCTTTCCGAGGCAACTGGCGTACGTCCTACAGCCTTCGTCATGAAACTATGCGGAACGCAAATTCGTCTGCTTCTTCTGCAGGGGTTCTGGGGACGTCAGAAAGACGCCGAGCTCTGATTAGCTCTGATGGAAAGGTAGTGGGTAGACCTCAATGCTAACTGCCTCGAGGTCTACCAACCATCCTTCCAATCGGAGCCAATCAGAGCTCGGCGTTCTGACGTCACCACGTCCCCAGCAAAAGAAGCAGACAAACTTGCGCTCCGCGTAACCACTGACAGATTAAGAAACAGATGGCGAGGCCTATTTTGTACACAGTTCTCGCTTCGGGATGCGTTCTTTAGCGTTCTTACAGGCTAATGGGTCAGTCTCATTGTCTGCGGAGAGGTGATAAGGTGCAGGATACTCCCAATTCCCTGCGTGTTTTATGGTGGCAGTGGCTCAGCATACTCCCGCGTCACGCGTCTGATGTTTTCTAGGGTTGCACATTTAAGATAATCAGATTTCGCATCATACAGCCGGGTGCTTCACAAATGCGGATCGATGTTTCACGCTAACTTCTGGTGCAGGAACAGACAGCTTAAGAAACGACGCGAGGCGTGGTTCATTACGCGGTAACGATTCTCGAATTCGCGATTCGTTCTGCGGAGATCTTACCGGCTATGTTGCCATCGGATCGCTTTCTTAAGCTGTCATAGCCGTGTTATCGACACTCTGGAAACATTTTACATTGCACTGCGTGCCGTGATGCGAACGAAACGCTCATCATTGATTGTCTTTTGAATCAAGCTCGCCAATACGAATGTTATCGAAAAAATCTTTGGCCAAAGGTCTCGGTGACAAGAAGGCGGCAGCGCACTTTTGCAACCGAAAACGCGCGACTGTTTAAGCAGCACGGGAACCAATAGCACCCCTCAATAACACAAACCTTCAGATAGAGACCAGTGGTTTGTGCTGCGTGCGCAGAGCACTGCAGTGCGTATACACTCAAGCTGCAGCCGTTGTGCTAATACATCATCGAAGAGGCAGTCTGCCCTCTGAGGAGCGTTTTTTCCTTGTACTGCGGTCTTTGCACATTGGTCATACAAAGATGGTCTGCACGAAGCTTACAAATGTATGAAACAGACATCATGCCTGCGGCGAACAGACGTGTTTAAATATTGTTTGATGTATGAGGAGTTTGACTGCCGGTTCGGGGATTTCTGAGAGTGAGGTTAGCACAATGGGCACGTGAGTCTATCTCCATCCCAATTTTATTTTCGGGGTTGCTTGAAACGTGCCTTTCAGATGGTTATACTAGATGTCCATATGCGTCGTTTTTATTCGGATATGGATCCATTACAGGCGCGCCCACTTCAAATATGTTGTTTACCGGGCGGTCTTTTAAAGACCCTATATCCTCCAATGGGGGAGACCCGTGCCGCACATTCCGCGTTCTGCGACGGCACGACCGTTTTCTGCCAGCTTTATTTTGAGCCTTTAAAAGCATCCGTTAGTTCAACAGCGGAATCTCGCCAAGCACTCGAGCACGTTTGGGAGAAATTCGGCGGGACAAACTGCCGCCATCGATTCAAGACTGAGTGCACGCGCTTCGGGTAGAAATGCGTTCTTATTTGAAAAAGGAAGGCGATCTCTCGAACTGTATAAACACTTTACGGAGCGCAAAATCGTATGTTTTTTTGTTTTGTTTTTTGTTTTTGTTTTTGTTTTTATAGGGGTACTGGTGATGTCAGAATGACGCCGATCTCTGATTGGTTCTGAAGGAAGGATAGTGGGTAGACCTCAACGCAAGCTGCCTTGGGGTCTACCCACTGTCCTTCAATCAGAGCCAATCAGAACTCTGCGTTGTGACGTCACCAGTACCCCTGCAAAAGAAGCAGACGAACTTGCGCTGTGAATAGAGTGCCGTAGAAATGACAGAGAACACGCAGGCAATCAGGTGAACTTTCAGCCTTTAAAAAAAAGTCGGGACTTTTCTTTTGCTTTTTGTTTTTTGGTTTCGGATTTGCAAAAAACAAGAAAAGGATCGCAGCCTTTGAGCCGCAACCGAGCTGCTGGTATACATCATACAAAAGACACGCAGTTTCTCTGCATACGTGATGACAGAATTGTCTGCGGTCACGCCCCAAGTATGTTTGCCTTATACATACATTTTGCCTTATAGATACATTTGCTATATACATACACGTTTGCCTTATACATATACTCCTGCAACGGCTCTCAATAGAGAGCCGCAGGATCGGTAAATAAATAAAAAAGTGTGCTTCGAACGTAACTGCAGACATTTTTTTACGAGCAATGTGACATGGCCGCCGCACGAGGAAAAAGCGTGCCTCAGACAGCGTCTTCAGACTGTCTTTACTAAATGCACTAGCATTGTGACCGCGGTTTTAAACATTGAGAAAAATGCAAACTTCCTCGTAGGTAACTTGCGCAACGGAACGTCATTTCCGCTTTTCCTTCAATGACGCCATTTAAAAGAAAAAAAAAACTTGTTTCGTGTGTTTGTTTTGTCAACGGTCGAGTCAGTCAGCCCCAATGGGTTTCCGATGTCTCCGCTGTAAAGATGAGAAATTTGGCCAGTGCAGTACCACGGCCAGCCTGGGGTCTTTAACGTGCATGCATCACGCATGATAAATGACCGCACACCGGTATACGATGCTCATTCAGATCGAAACGGGCTATAGGGTGGGGATTGAAAACCAGGATTTCTGGGTTCTGAAGCGCGATGCTTTCGCCCGTCACCTTCTCGTTCCTGAATGTTTTCGGACGTATCCGTTTGAAAACCGCCACTGTAAGAGGGTTTCCCCGCCTTTAACAGCAGAATTTTCTTTTGTAGTTGGTGTACGCTCTCTCACGCTATTGTTTGTTTTTTTTGTTTTTTTTTACCGAGGGACAGATTATGCTTACGACTCTGACCTCAAACCAAAGCGTTTGACGTTATGAACACGACTTAGGACGTTGTATGCTGCGAAACGAAACATGCGCGATGTTTTCCTCCTTTAAAACAACCCTTCTGCTTGGGCGCTGGATGCTCAAGGACAAGCCCTCATGGAGAGTTCCAATAATGGCCTTCTTAGCGCTGCGATCTTTAGCTGGGCTGTGGGACACACACTGAGCGCGCATGGTAGCTCACTTCTGCGAAATGTCAGACGCCGGGCATGCGTTCCCAACCCAATGACTGAGTGTTTTTTGTTTGTTTTTTATCTAAGCGACGAGCGCTCGAAAGGTGTGCGAATGGTGGTTTGAATCTATTATATAGCGCGGTGTCATTCCTGGCGTCTGCACAGTTAATTGAACCGGTCGTCGTGGCTTTCCCTTGCTTCGTCAAGGGAGACCATGAATGACATGGCGATTTTGGATTCGAAGCACTGTTCGCAAGACCTTATGTATAAGGACCGTATTGACGTATAAGCACTCACACCGGAGCAGCCCCTATACTTCGTTTCCAGCTTAAATCAAGACGCAGCCGACGCTACCAGCTAATGGGACCCGTCAACTAGCGTTGAGTCACTGGGCCTTTTTTGTTTACGATTAGTTCAGCGATGATAGAATACGTACAAAAACATAATGGACAATATGACGTTGCGCTTTTGAGGCTGTGTGATTTGTCCCAACACCTCGTAGCGCCTGCAGCGTCTGTACTTAGACATAGCACTTCTGCGATGTGACCGCCCTTATACTCGGCACCGCTACTGTTCTTCTGGTTTTCCCAAAACGATCGAATACTTTCTGGCGATATGCCCCAAGTTCCCGGCACAAAAAACCACAAGGATGAAACTTCCCTCAGCATCCGGCATAAAACTCTGCGCCGAGACATTCATTGGCGGAGGATAACTATCCGACTCCAAACGTCGGATTTCGAAGTCTGCCCTAAGCGAGCAGATCTTCGCGGCTTTCTGGTTAAGCTGTATTCTGGGGGTGAGAGGTACCTACAAAAACTTTGAACCCAAACTAGGGTAAATTTGTCAAAACAGGGCTGTACCACCTTGCCCTGAGTGGACAATAAAGCTTGAATAGGCAAGCACCGGAATAGCTTTTAGCCCCAGAACACTCAGGAATGAGTAAGCGAGGAAGCAAGCGAGGGTCCGTTGACCTCACGGCACCGTCGAGCTGTCGCGAGCGCGGCAAATGTGCAGCAGCAGCAGTGTCTTCTTCGGTCGACGTTCGTACGAGCATTTTTCATCCCGAGCAGCGCAGCTGTTTACCGGCCGTCGCTTCGAGTCAGCGCACGTCCGTCTTTCTCGAAGACACTCTCCCTTCCACCACCGCAGACTTGGGAGGAACGCCTCTCGTCCACAACTTTCCTTAGTCCCCACCGAGTACTGCCGAAAATGGACGCAGTCGTATATGTATATCTATATAGGACCTCGTCTCACTAGCGCGCCAAAACACAGATTTTCGACCTGCGACAGTGTTCAGTATCGGCTTTTCAGTAGCGAGTGTTCACGATCATCTTTCATCACCAACGTCCTGAGTGGTAGAACTCGAGTCACTTTAGGAACAACCAAGACGTGCGCTTGCATCAATGGTAACAGATGCGCGAGCACGTATTTTAAAGGGGATCGAAGCCTCGACAATTAGAGACAGTATCCGTGGCGTTGATCTCCTCCAGAGCTTTGACGCCAAAAAACAAAATGGCTGCTTACGCAAACGTACGAGCGCCCATCTCGCATCAAATCCGCATGCACGTTGCTCAAACATCGCACAAAAGAACCGGCGGTCGTTGCAGATGCACGATGACAGAATTAAACGCGGAGGCGTCTCAAGCGCTCCTCAATCATGTTTGCTTCCTACATATATGTATACTTAGAACATGTATGCACACAGTTTTTTGTATAACCAATGTTAAAGGAAAGAAACACACCTCAGAGTGTTTTACGACTCTCTTTCGTAGGATGTATTAAGAGTGTGACTGCGGCTCAAAGCCCCTTGCTGAAGCAGCCATGCGAATGATTGTGGGGACGCTCACCAGCGAAGGGGCTTTATCCTTCCTTGATTTTCTTTTATTTTTCCCTAATTTATCTCATATAGCTAGGGACGCAGAAGATAGAAAGATAAAACGTAACAAAACACACCGGAGCCGCAAAATTTCATTTTGAGGGGCCGGATATATACGATGCGGGGTGGGGAACGGATTCAGTCCGGAATTCGAGCTATAGCCGAACAAAATGGACGGGGACGTGTGTTATGCGAGGAATTTCATTTCGAGTGCTTTCGCGTGGCCGCCCCACCCCATGCCCCGGGACGCACAGGAAGCATGGCAGCGTCGCTCCCGTTTCGTTTCGCCTCGCGCTGCGCGTAGCTTGCCGTGCCCCGTCTTTCCAACGTTGCCGGGGCGTGTTACACGCATCGCGCCGTTTCAATGTTGCCAGGTGGAGTGGCGTTGCGAACACGTGTTCCTTTTCTGACGGCGCGTCCCTCCGTACTCGTAACGAAGAAGTGGGCGTGTCCGAGAGCGAATCACTGCGTGTCGAACGCTCTTTCTGGAGCGGCACGTTGAAATCGTCGGTTATGGAGAACAGCTCCTATTCGCCCTTCTTTTCATTTTGTGAGGCGGCAATGACAATAAAATATTGCGAGCGTGCCCTTGAAGCACACGGACCTTACCGACGAGGTTATTAATCTTACGACCGACACATGTGTCACATTTTGCTTTTTGAACACCTGCAAGACTGCTTCATGAAGACCACTCTGACTTAATAAGGCGAGAATGATGATAAAGAATAGCCAGCTTTTTTACGCCGAAATTCATATATTGCTATAGTCAGTTACAGGTTAAGAAACGTTTTCGAGGGAAAGGAAAGCTGAGGAAGAGGAAGCAGACGGAAATGGCTGGAGAGAGGATAAGGTTTGCTTTTCCTTTTTCAGCATTCCGTTTGCTTCCTCCTCCCCAGCTTTCCTTTCCCTCGAATACTTTTCTTAATCTGTAACTGTCTATCACGTTTTCTTTGTTTTTCTTTTGTCAATCCGATACGTATTTGTTCGCTCCGGATGGGAGAATGACGGGAACTCAATCCGCCTTTTTCGCACTAAGAATTCTCGCACCCCTCGATAACACGGAAATTCGACATAGTCATCATATTCACTCGCGTTCAAGGACATCTAATCACGTAAGTGGAGACCAATAAAGACGCGTATACTAAACATTGTCAACTATACTTCGTTTATCTTTGAGTCCCACCACAGCGGGCTCTTCGCAATCCGATAGAGCCAACCAAGCAGCATTAAAAATGCATTCTTACCGAGTTTTTTTTATTATTTGTTTAACCGATCCCTCATGAGAAGAATCAGGGACCGCGGTACCTTCGCTGTGGATGATTGGTTTAGTCGCGTGTAGCAAACATACAAAGGCGAAGAGCGCCGTGACGAAGCACTTAATTAGGGTGCTGCTCGATTTGCTCAACGAGATTGTGGCAGATCGGCTGTGGTCAGACGCTTGAAGGGATACTGAACTAAGGAGTTTAGTGTCCATAATAAGTGGCGCACGTTCTTTCCACGAGCCAGCAGCCGCCAGTGTGCGCGAGCACACGCAACAAAAATGACGTCAAAGGCCTCCATTCGCGGTTAAGATGACAGTGAAATGTATGGGCTTCGGGCCAAAGGAGAATAAAGACAAGTTTTTCATCTACACAGTGGTGTCTGGTGTAAAGGGTAAGCGAGTAATTGGTCTAACAAGCACGTAGCTTTCACTTGTAGAGATGAAAAGCCTGTCTTTATTCTCCTTTGGCGCGAAGCCCATGCATTTCACTGTCCTCTTATGCGCGAATGGAGATCTTTGACGTCATTTTCGTTGCGTGTGCTCGCGCACACCGGCGGCTGCTAGCTCGTGGAAAGAACGTGCGCCACTTATTATGGACACTAAATTCTTTGGTTCAGTATCCCTTTAAAGGATGCTGAACCAATCATTTCAGTGCCTATTGGCGACGTGCACGATCGAAAGCGTCGCTGTGGTCGGCCTTCCACGATTAACCGAATGCTGACTATGACATCAGCAAAGGATTTCTCATCGACGGAAATAAAAGCAATGGAAGAACTTTAATTTTGACGGTGTTAGCGGTGTTGCTTTGAGAGCGCAATAATTTCAGGCTTCCACCATGCTAATTACAAACACCATCTTACTCGTTGTTCGCATGGTAATGACGTCACGAGAGGGAACCACAGGAGGGCGCCACCAAACATCTCGCCGCTAATAATAAGTGGCGCACTATCTTTCCACGAGCCAGCAGCCGCGGGTGTGCGCGAGCACACGCAACGAAATTTTCCCCCATTCACGCTAAGCGTGAATGGCGGATATGATGACGTGAGTTTCGTTGCGCGTGCTCGCGCGCACTGGCGGCTGCTGGCTCGTGGAAAGATAGTGCGCGACTTATTATGAACTGAAATGTTTGGTTCAGCATCCCTTTAAGGCCGTTGGCATACTGCTAATACATCGTACAAAGGACAGTCTGAGGGAGATTTCTTCTTCATTTGACGGTTCCGTCGCAATGATCACACAAAAACACCCTGCAGACATGTTCGAAACATGCATCTGTATGAGGCAAACATGCTTAGTACAGGGTGGCACTCAGTCGTGGAACGACGTGTTAGCGAACCAAGTCCCGTCACCGACTTTTCATCGAAAAGGAACTTCAGGGAAGGGTCGGCCGCCGCGAAGCGGCGTGTGCGAATGGGCCAGGTGGGTTAACATTTTCATAATGAGCCGCCGCAGACTGTCGCCGCGAAGCGGCGTGAACGAAGGGGGGGGGGGGGTGAGTATCACTCGCCCCAGTGATAGGTCATTCGCTAAAACGTTAATTCGCTCAAATGACCGCCTTTCACTAAAACGTCATTCGCTCATGTGATATGAACCCGTATAAAGAGCGTGACTTGGGCTTAAAGCAAGCTAAATACCTCAGTGGAAACAAGTTATAAAGTCCGTCATCAACTTTGTGATGTAATGTCTCCTAGAAATAGGTAAGGCGGGTACGCATACATGATACCAAATGCCGATCACAGACGAAAAAACGAGTGCATCCGGGATCAGCCCTTCGAGGTCCATGTATCCATCTCACAATGGTAACTCAATCGAAACTTCGATTGACAAATCCGCGGTGCCGACAACAGAAGTGAGCAGCAGCAGAGAGTCAACCAGCGAGCGAGCTGCGCGCTTCTCCATCGGCAGGATGACGCCATGGCTGTGGCGGCGTCCCGCCAGATGTGGCGACGGGGGCCCTCCTGCGGGCGTCGTCTCCCGAGGCTCTCCGCGAGGGGACAGATTGGCGCAAGGCGAACCCACGGCCGGGACCCCGGGGAACGCGGACCCGCAGAGTAACTTGATTAACACGGCCCGAGCGCCAGACGGACGATAGGGCCTGCGATGGGCTCCTGCTGCTCTTGCTGCTTAGGCTCCTTCGTCGTCCGCGTTTCGTTGTCTCGTCTGAAGCACAAAGTCTGGTAGCAGCGTCTCTGTGGATACTTCGGTGATGACACGTATCGTGTCGTCGTACCAGCTGTCGCTTGCGGACTGAGTGGCCCGTTTTTGGCGTATACTCTCATGCGAGTCATCCGACTCATTTAAAGCAAAGGTGCCTAATTCTCGAGTCATATTGCAGACTCTTGCTGGTATTCGTGTTTTGTTTTCCGCATACAAGTAAGTGTCTATGTGCGTGTGGGAGTAAATGTAAATTTTTTGTGCATATGTGCATGTATTTTGGTGCGTAGTTAAGATTGTTTTGTGAGGACACTCCTATGCTCGAGCCCAATGGAAAGTGTTTTGTTTCCATTGTCACTTTGAAGTGGTTTCTCTCCCGAGGTTTTTAATACAAGATCCCGCCTAAGCGCTCTGAAACGGAAACTTGATACAAACAAGGTATATGGGGAGCACTAATATACAATAAGTAGAACATCTTTGAAAGCACAAAAAAAGAACTTGACCATATCCCCCCCCCCCCCCCCCTGAAAAAACGCCTTTTATGGAAGACGTGTTTCGAAAGTACGTGCCTCTGTCCAAGGGTAAAGGATAGTTCAGACATCTACAACGAGCGCGTTAACTACGACTGCGTCCGTTGAGACCGGAGCGACCGGAACAATCGCTCTGAGTCGCGCGTACACTCCTGCAACCACTGCAACAAGCGCAGCCGGTCGTCAGCACGACGACCGCTTCTTTGCCGCCGTCAGCTGTTTCTGCGACGCCTCTAAAAAGAAGAGGACGCGCTGCCGCTCGCTGGTGTAACAGGAAATGGGCAGACAGTTTTCTATGAGCTCATACTTTAGTATTATTATTATTATTATTTCCAGAATAGGCTCGCAGGGCAGAGTGGATGAAAAAAGAAAAGAAAAAGACCAAGTACGCCGTCTTGGAAGATCACGACTTTAATGCACGACTTTACCGATAGTACAAATCCCGTCACACGCCTTTTCTACGATTACAAAACGCAATGCCATTTTAAAAGCGTTACATAGCAACGCAGAAATGTGATTTAGTGATCACACAGACGTTTCGAGCACTCAGGAATGCTAACAGTAATCCCTTTTTCCGGGCGCCAAAGGAGAATAAAGACAGGCTTTTCGTCTCCAGAAGTGAAAGCTACGTGCTTTTTAGACCAATTATTCGCTTACCTTTTATACCAGACCCCACTATGGAGATTAAAAGCTGGTCTTTATCCGCCTTTTCCCTGGAGCCCACGTCAATTTCGTTGCTCGTGCTCGCGCAGACCCGCGGCTGCTGGCTCGTAGAAAGATCGTGCGCAACTTATTATAGACACTGAAATGTTTGGTTCAACATCTCTTTAACCCTTCAATTCATGCGCATGACACCGACAAAAGGCCCGACGCGTTGTATGGGGCGTGCCGGGAGGTCCGTGGTGCGAATGTACCCACGATGTTTGCTCGGTTTAAGTAAAGACAACAGCTTGCGAAATTTGTGCTAGAGTTTCGACATGGTACAAGGTTTTTCAAGAGGAAAATTACTTCTTTTTGCCTACTACCGTACACAATTTGGGCTCGTATTTTCAAATTTAAATTATTTTGCTGCAGAGGCCCAGTCGGCATAAAGAGATTCAGTCTGACATCGAATACCATATAGATGTTGACGGACAGCGCCGAAGATTACCTATTCTTTCGATAGATATGATGCCAATCAAGAGCCGTGAGTTCAGCATAAAATTCAATCAACAATTTTAGACACTCAGTGTCTATCATCTGCTTGGTCAAACTGAACAATATATTTTTCGCAATCATGCATATCATATTTATTTTGACACAACCTTCTGCGAAGCTTGCAAAGCTCCAAAGATCTTTTCTTTTTTTTTTTTCACAGAACAATATACACAGTGCAAACACTTCAACAATCAAACTTCGACATAACATATATATATATATATATTTAATCTGTCCGCGCGCTCACGCATTTATATTATAGAACGCCAATAAAGGGTTCCCTAGGTTTAGGTCCTAAAAATGCATTCCTACCGCGGCGGTTTTTTTTTTGTTTTTTTGTTTTTTGCCAATGCCGCGTTCTGATTGGCTGTGGAGCGATAATAAGATGCTTGGGGCTGCCACATCCTGGCTTCCTCAAGCCGTCAGTGGCTACAAAAACACGAACGCAACTTAAATTAATGTTTCGTGTGTGTGTGTGTTGTTTCTTTTTCTTTTGTCCGCAGAAGCGGTGAAGCTACCAAAGCTCGAGGCCTTCTTTCAGTGTAGAGTAAACAGCGCAAACACCTCAATAACCAGTGCTCCCCGGATAGGCTCCGTCTAAATCCTACGCAATCATGCATATCATGTTCACACATCAATCCATCTTTGCGTACATCTGCGCTTTAGGACGAGCATTTAGTGCCTCGCTCCCTCTGGAACAAAGGCGGTTAGAATGCCGAG
>JABSTQ010007586.1:0-102541 GCA_013358835.2 Ixodes persulcatus
CTATTGACGCTTTCTTAAGTTGATGCGCAGACTCTTGTCACCTGGCCGCCGGTAGCTTCTGTTTTTGTCACCCCTGGTGGCAATGCTTGATCAGAAATTTGATGCCGGCACACATCATATCGAAAACATCACTGGACATTTGCACAATTATAAATAAACACCGAAAATGAAATGCGCATGTAAGGCCAAAACCCAGGAGAAGGCGGAACGTTTTGTAAACATTGCTTTTCATGACTTAATCCGCTGAATGGATACAACGATGATCAGAAAAGCATTCAAGTCCAGCGCGCACTTACGCGCCTTCATGGCTTGATGACCTGGGATGCCGATGTGGTCATCGGCCAAGGTAGGATGTCTATTTCAGGCTCAGAGAGTAATTGTGGGGAACAAGGCGAAGATGGAACTTGTTTTTTTTTTTTTTTTTACGCCAGGAAGGTGTAGGCAAGCCCTTTATTATGAGGCCAATCCTCCAGGAGCTAGGGTGCGCGATTCTCACAACGCGGTACCACCATCGCTGAAAGTTGCGAATAGTCGAATTCGAACGGATTGTGTGTCGGGCCCATGCCGTCTGCGCTCGCATCGTCGTCGTCCTGGGCGGGTTCTGGCACGTGCCTCAGCAGCACCGCTACAATATATACTTCGTTTCACTTTATCTGCGAGCGAAGCCAAAGCTAGAAGCGCGAGACCAGCGCTTTTTGCATTTCTCCCCAGCTCGTGCGCTCGAGCAAAGCCTGAATGCACGGAGCTTCCGTGCTCGCGCTTCCAGTTTTGCCTTTGCTCGCACATAAGGTGAAACGAAGTATAGCGTGCTGCAGTTTGCGCGATGCTATCGTCAATATTCTCACTATATATTTTGTTCTATTCATGTTATAAATAAAAGATAACTGAAAAGTGACATTTAGAAATGGCATCTGTTCTTCAAGCTAAATGTCCTTTCGAGTTTTATTTAACTGCGTGCATGCATATATTTTTTTCTGTATTGATACATGTTTACTCAATTTCTTTATTCGAGAACATTTACCTCCTAGATGACCCCCCTCGCAATGATGCCTGTCGGGCTGTGGGGTAACCTGAAATAAATCAATAAATCTAGGAAGTCGCAGGAAAAGCGACTGGCTAGATCGAGGATCCACTGTTGATCGATCACCTGATTGAAAGGGGAAATCCACAGAAACCAAATCTAACTCCTAAATCTTACGCGTGGTGGTGATGATGTACCCAGAGCCGTATATTAGGAGAGTTTGGACAATAGGCGGAGCAAAGGCCGCCGCCAGCGCCGAATATTCCCCCCACTCTTAGAGCGTAAACTAAATTTGTGACACAGCGTCGACCAATCAGGAGACCTCTACTCCATCTCACAAATGTCTGCAGTAAAGACAAAGGCACAGGCGCGTGAGCCTAGCTCAGCGAAACGCTTTTGTTTGTAGGAGACCTCGTGCATAGGAGGCACTTTTCAAAGCCACGCGCTCGTGCCCATGCCTTTGTCTGCACTGCTAGAACAGCGTCCTGAGACCAGATACGGCTCTGCCTGAGACTGGCTGAAAGAAAGCAGTGCAAAGGGTGGGGTGCGCGAGCGTCTTGAGACGCGGAGTTCCGCTCGGCACGGCTCAAATTATACTTCGTTTCACTTTATCTGCGAGCGAAGCCAAAGCTAGAAGCGCGAGACCAGCGCTTTTTGCATTTCTCCCCAGCTCGCGCGCTCGAGCAAAGCCTGAACGCACGGAGCTTCCGTGCTCGCGCTTCCAGTTTTGCCTTCGATCGCACATAAGGTGAAACGAAGTATAGTCGTGGCACAAATTTAGATCACACGAGCACCGCTAGGGGCTCTTTCGCGGCCTGTGGTTGGCCCCGAGATGCTCGCCTATTCAAACCAATGTATGGCCAAACTCTCTCTATAAACGGCTCTGGATGTACCCGGAGCCGTTTATTGAGAGAGTTTGGCCATACATTGGTTTGAATAGGCGAGCATCTCGGGCCAACCACAGGCCGCGAAACAGCCCCTAGCGGTGGTCGCGTGCTCTAAATTTGTGCCACGACTATACTTCGTTTCACCTTATGTGCGAGCGAAGGCAAAACTGGAAGCGTGAGCACGGAAGCTCCGTGCGTTCAGGCTTTGCTCGAGCGCGCGAGCTGGGGAGAAATGCAAAAAGCGCTGGTCTCGCGCTTCTAGCTTTGGCTTCGCTCGCAGGTAAAGTGAAACGAAGTATAATTTGAGCCGTGCCGAGCGGAACTCTGCGTCTCAAGACGCTCGCGCACCCCACCCTTTGCACTGCTTTCTTTCAGCCAGTCTCAGGACGCTGTTCTAGCAGTGCAGACAAAGGCATGGGCACGAGCGCGTGGCTTTGGAAAGTGCCTCCTATGCACGAGGTCTCGTACAAACAATAGCGTTTCGCTGAGCTAGGCTCACGCGCCTGTGCCTTTGTCTTCACTGTCGACATTTATGAGATGGAGTAGAGGTCTCCTGATTGGTCGACGCTGTGTCAGAAATTTAGTTTACGCTCTAAGCGTGGGGGGAATATTCGGCGCTGGCGGCGGCCTTTGCTCCGCCTATTGTCCAAACTCTCCTAATATACGGCTCTGGATGTACCCTGTTAACCCAGAGGCTCTGTGTTAACCTGGCGTCCTGACGCGGTCGCCACGAGCGGTGGAAGCGACGGCCTCGAGAGGGCCTTTTGTCAGGCACGGAAAGTATATAGCAGGCGCTGCAGATGCTAAAATATTCCCTTCAATGTTTACTTACCAGTGTTATTAGTCGCAATCTAAATAGTGAATTTATCCTCGTAAGTCTACTACGAACTTTATACGCAGATTGTTACTGTTTCCGAATAAATGTTTCCAAAGAAGTAAGTTTATTTTTTTTTTTTTTTTTCAGGCTGCTTCTTGTTTGCTATCGTAAGGGACCGGGGAACCGTCAAGGCCATTAAAATAATTTTTCCTCGGCCTCTTCTCGATCAATTGGACAATAACTGAAATACATTATAATATTCTTTTACAGTCAGGGTGAAAAATAAAAATCAAGATGTTTTAAATTGTGATTGAAGTAATGATTTAAAGCGTAATTTAAATTAAACCTTTTTTGCTAAGTTGATATAAATCAAACCTTTTCCGCAAAAATAATCCAGCAATATTTTTTATTTACCGCGTGTTTATTATTTCATGCTTTCTATGTCTTTTTTTGTATGTATATCAAGAAAATATTAAGCAAGAAATATTTACATCAGGTTGAGCACAAGCACGAAGCACTGGCCTTCTGTGCAAAATGGGACGCTGAGGTTTATTTCTACCACTCACTTCCTTCGTCAGTTACGTAAGGTCCTATTGGAAGTTGTAAGTAAACAAAAACCGCAAAAATATACTAATACTGTCATATTGCAATAATATCAAAACGCAAAATAATCAAATAACGTTACACAATAATAAAACAAAAACCTATCTGTGTTTTAAACTATGGCCGGGTTTACTTAATCAAAACTTATTAATGACCTGTACTTGAAATTTACAGTAATTCTTTATCACGCATTTTTTTAGTGATCGGATGAATATATAAATCAATCTGTCATGTTAAAAATATACCCAGTTATTAAAAAAGCACCGTTGAACGACTACAGTAATTTAAATTAAAATAATCTGATTTATATCAAATATACCAGATTTAGATGAAATAATTATGAATTAATTTATTTAAATAAAAAATCATGATTTGTCTCTACCCTGATTGTACAGTATCTGGTGAGTCAAGATCTTCTAAAAAGCCCTTTTACGACGGGTCCTGAATGGATAGCAGCTAATTTCCTCACTGCAGTGGAAGCAGAATCTACACATCCGTACTGTCGAGGTTCACAGAGGGGCGGGCGCTGGGTTTACATCAAGATGAGCACGTAATCGTCGACCTCTGTGTACTGGCAGCGTCAACAGGTGGCGGCCGAGAGGACGTGTGCGCATTACAAAACAAACCCTGCAAGGCGTGAAATGAAGGGTGTTTTAACAAAACACGAGTCCGTCATTCAATCCTCTTAGCCAACGTAATCGTGTTCATTGTGGATAGCCATTCAGGCGTAAAAGCCATTTCGGCTACACCACGCTGGCATTTTTACATTCACATGGATTGAGATTGTAAGGTCCAACTGAAGGTCCTCCACCGCAATGACCGCCGCTCCTCAGAACTGGACTACAGCTTACACTGTTGGTGGAACCGCCCTGGTGAATGCCACTAGTCGGAAACAGACAAGCAGCATGAAGTAATCGGACTCTTAGAAGTCTTGAAAGTAGTTTTGCTACGATGATCAAAAGAGTACCTAAAGAGACTCCGACTGTTTGACGCCACAATGTCGCCAAGGCGACAATTAAAATTAGTGACCTATGAGAAAGGTTATGACTGCACGAGCACAGAAAGGTGGGAATAGTGGAAGCGTTATATTTTAGAAGAGACGGTAGTGCAGATCTCCGAGATCCGACTTTCCGCAGCTGTCGTTGTAATATGACCACAACAAATAGTTTCCAAATTCAAAGAGGCCCGGGCCCCTTGCCTCCTCTCCCCCCCCCCCCCCCCCCCCTGGCTACGTGCCTGGTTTTAATGCTGCAAAAGTAGATGTAATGCGATGTCGTTCGGGATTCATTGCACCTCTAAAACGTCTGTCGAGCTTGGATCTCTTCACCTGCCGCAGCGCGGCGCCGTTTTCGCACCATTTCTTTATAAATTGAATTGGTATATATTGCCACGAATGACGAGGTGAAACAAAGAATAACTGGGGAAACTGAAACGTTTAATGGGGCGAACTTGTGCCCAAAAATAAAAAAAAGGCAACAGAAGATAACAGCGGAGCGTCGCGGGCGTTGAAGTCGGCGTAAGAGCAGAGTCGAACGCTGGGGTGAGACTGACTTTGCCTCGCCAGGCGAAGCCCCTTACCTACACGCGTGGGGTTCTGGAATAATCGGCGTAGAAGGTTCGACGCGTGGAACATTCGGACCTAGAATAAACAACAATGTTCTCGAATTCACCGAAACATTAAACTGAAAGAACAAATTAAAGACACGTCGCTCCCAGGAATCGAACCCGGGCTCTTCGCGTGGGAGGCAAGCACGGCCGCGCTCGGCCAGCTGGGCGCACGGCATAACTCCCCCCATTAAAAAGTGCATTACCCCGACGCAACACAATACAAAACAAAGCAAATAAAAATAGTTGCAACTAAAAGGCCATTTGTGACACATAATGTCCACAGTCCTATGAGCGTAGTACGGCTTCAGGCGCACGACGTAGATGACTTCACGTCGTAGTGGGCGGCGTGCTGATGTTCTTGTTCCGTCGGGCATCACCTCGTAGTTAAGATCCCCAAGTCGACGAAGCACTTTGTAGGGTCCGAAGTAGCGCTTTAAGAGTTTCTCGCTTAGACCGCGTCGGCGTATTGGGGTCTTAACCCACACACGGTCTCCGGGCTTGAAGTGAACGTCGATCCGGCGAAGGTTGTACCAGGTAGGGTTGATACGTTGTTGATCTTGAATTCGGAGTCGGTCGAGCTGGCGAACTTCCTCGGCTCGTTGCGCAACTACCTGGGCGTCGGGGTTCCCATCGTCAGCTGTTTCGTGGGGTAGCATGGCTTCGAGCATGATTGTTACTTTTCCGCCATGCACCAGCTGAAACGGTGTTACTCCTGTGGTCTCTTGTACCGCCGTGTTGTAAGCAAACGTGACGTAGGGTAACACCTCGTCCCAAGTCTTGTGCTCTACGTCGACATACATGGAGATCATGTCAGCGATAGTTTTGTTCAGCCGTTCTGTTAGTCCATTTGTCTGCGGATGGTGCGCAGTGGTTCGACGATGACCGGTGCCACTGAGACGAGGGATGTCTTGCGTCAGCTGGACCATGAACGACGATCCACGGTCTGTGATGAGGACTTCAGGGGCGCCGTGCCGGAGGACAATGGACTCGATGAAAAACTTGGCGACTTCAACAGCGGTATTCGATGGAAGGGCTTTCGTCTCAACGTACCGAGTGAGATAATTGGTGGCGACGATTATCCAGCGGTTTCCCGACGTTGACGGCGGGAAATGGGCCAAGTAAATCCATTCCCATCTGCTGGAATGCCGTGGACGGAGGAGAAATCGGATGCAGAAGTCCTGACGGCTTCGTCGGCGGTTTCTTGCGTCGCTGACACTCGTGGCATGATCGAGTGTAGAGGGGAACGGTCCTCGGTAGCCTCGGCCAGTAGTACGTTTCTCGAATCCTGGCGAGCGTCCTGCTGTAGCCAAGGTGTCCAGCCGTTGGGTCGTCATGGCATCCTTGGAAGATTTCTTCTCGAAGGCTGGAAGGAATAACCAACAGCCACGCTGTGCTGTTGTTGACGAAGTTCTTGTAGTAGTCGGAGTTTAGCCAAGTTAAGCGGTCGTACGGACACGAATTTTGAACGAGAGAAGCGCGTGTCCCACTCACAGTGGCGCGTGCTCAAGTCGTGCATGCTACTACCGGTTTAGAACAGTTGGCTCTGGGATTCGGATTAAACAAGTCAGGAAGTCACCGGTGCCCTTCCCCCCCTCGGCGGGGCCCGTGAGGACGCGGCCCCCGCCGTTACCGGGTTGCCATCGCGGTTGAACCCGATGTCTACTCCCCGGCCACGACGACGCCTGCAGAAAGCGGCTGTCGCTTCTTTCCCGACAATGGCAAGGCAAGACATCGCCACCACCGGCATTCAAGGCCATCCACGTAGCCTTGCGCCGGTACCCGACAGCACCTCTCGGACCGCCGCCTCATTGCTACCAACATCGGCCACCTCCAAAAATGCAATAGTTCTCTTTGTACAGCACCCCTTGCCCTATGGAGAAGGTGGGCAGTATTCGTAAGGAAGCATGGAGAACCGTACTCGGTTGTCCCTCTAGGTGCTCGATTAGCGCTCGTAGTTCAGGGTCGTCTCGTTGGAGTGATGCCATGTCGCTGACATCCAGAGCGCCGAGGAAACACTCATCGTCGTCGTCTTCGATGCAGGCAGAACCGGCCTCGACTGGGGCCCTTGACAGGCAGTCGGCGTCATTGTGCTTCCGGCCGGACTTGTACACCACGGTCATGTCGAACTCCTGCAGTCGTAGGCTCCACCGGGCGGGGCGTCTGGAGGGGTTCTTCAGATTCACGAGCCAGCAGAGCGAGTGGTGGTCTTTGACCACGCGAAAAGGACTTCCATACAAATACAGGCGGAACTTCGTTATTGCCCAGACGACGGCAAGACACTCTTTTTCAGTCGTTGAGTAGTTCTTCTCTGCCTTAGACAGCGTCCGACTTGCGTATGCGATGACTCGCTCTACCCCGTCTTGCATTTGGACTAGTACCGCACCAAGTCCGGTGTTACTGGCGTCAGTGTGGATCTCTGTTTCAGCGAATTGGTCGAAATGGCCAAGGATCGGGGGCGTCTGGAGTCTTCGTTTGAGCTCATCGAATGACCGCTGGTGTTCTTCTGTCCATTCAAACTTTACGGCGTCCTTCATGAGGTGCGTCAGCGGTGCGGACAGCTTGGCGAAGTCCCGAACAAACCGTCTGTGGTAGGTACATAGTCCGAGGAATCTTTTCACGGCCTTTTTGTCAGACGGCGGCGTAAATGCAGCTACGGCGCGGGTCTTCTCGAGGTCAGGGAGAACACCTTTGTTGTTCACGACGTGTCCAAGGAACTTTAGTTCACCATAGGCGAATCGACACTTTGTTGGCTTGAGTGACAAGCCGGCAGTCTTGATGGCTTGAAGCACGGCTCGAAGTCGTCTGAGGTGTTCGTCGAAATCCCGTGAAAATACCACGACATCGTTCAGGTAGACGAGGGAGCTCTGCCATTTCAGACCTGTCAGCACGGTGTCCATGACACGCTGGAAGGTGGCTGGTGCTGTGCAAAGTCCGAACTGCATCACTTTGAATTCGGACAGTCCGTCGGGAGTGACGAAGGCAGTTTTCTCACGGTCAAGTTCGTCGACTTCAATCTGCCAATAGGCACTCTTCAGGTCCATCGACGAAAAATATCGGGAGTGGCGCAGTCGGTCTAACGTATCGTCGATGCGGGGGAGCGGATAGACGTCCTTCTTAGTCACAGCATTCAGTTGATGATAGTCCACGGAGAACCTCAGGGTTCCGTCTTTCTTTTTTACAAGGACGACCGGGGACACCCACGGACTTCTTGAGGGTTGAATGATATCGTCGTCGAGCATTTCTTGGACTTAATCTTGAACCACCTTCCTTTCCTTTAAGGAGACTCTGTACGGCGACTGGTGGACAGGGAGCGCGTCGTCGTCGGTAATAATGCGATGTTTCGCTATTGTTGTTTGGCGAACTTTTGACGGCGCGGCAAAACAGTCCCTGTATTCGGCGAGGAGTTCAGCCAGTTGCCGGCGCTTAGGAGCTGGGAGCTCAGGGTCGATGTCGAGGTGCGGCGGCAACGTCCTCTTCTGCTGTGACGACGAGGTTTCCTCAGAGATTGCGGTGACCACGGCTGGCGCCTGAAGCTCTTCGACGTGGCCCACGGTGGTACCTTCGTTAGGTGCTGCGGCTCCTCTCGAATGTTTGTCACGAGAACAGTCGTACGTCCTTCTTGGAGATCCGTTACGCCTCGTGCGACGCCAATTCCTTTTTCAAGGAGTAGTCGGACTCTGCCTTCCAGAAGAACTTCACCGTGCATAGCTGCGTCGGTCATGACGGTGACGAAAACACTCGACCGCGGAGGCAGGTTCACATGATCTGCAATAACTCGGATCGCGGTTGACGTCGTGCAGGTCTCCAGCGGCGGCAGAATAGGCTTTCGCAGCGTCAACTGGTTTGCCCGAGGTCGATGACGGCGCCATACTCGCAGAGAAAGTCCCTTCCGAGGGTAACGTCCGTCGCACAGTTTTGCAGAACAACGGACTTCACAGGGCGCGTCTCACCGTGAATCTCGACGCGAGCAGTGCATCTTCCGACTGGTGTAATGAGGTGTCCTCCAGCGGTTCGTATTTGAGCTTTATCCCACAGCGTCGAGACTTTTCGAAGACGGCGACAGAGCCTCCAACTCATGACTGAGTAGTCTGCTCCGGTGTCCACGAGTGCCGATGCGTCGTGGCCGTCGATGACGACGTTTAGTTTGTTGGACACTGTTGCAGGCGCGTCGTTGCGATGAGTGGCGTCGAGAGAGTGGGAGCGCTCCGGCATTCTTGGAGGCTCTTTACTTCGGTCTTTTTCGGCAACGCCACCTCCAGGCGTTGCTGCACTTAGTTTTCCCGACGAGATAGGGGGGACGGGCTGTCACGGCGCGACCGACGGAAAGGCGATGCGGAACGTCTGGGGGATGGAGGACGGAACCTCGTGGTGCTGTCGGCGCTGGTGACGGGGGGCGACGGAGGTATTCCTCGATGTCCCTTGGTCGCTCCCCAAAGCGAGGTCGACGGTCGTTTGGCGCGAATCCTCGCAGGCCGAGCTGGCGCTAGGGGCACCTTCGGTAAACGTGGTCAACCTCTCCGCAGTGGAAGCGCACCGGGCGTCCATCATCCGTGCGCCACACGTCGGTCTTTCGAGGTTCACGCTGCTCTTGGCGCGGAGCGTACTGCGGCAGGGAGACTTCTCGTCGGGGTGCAGCTGAGTGCTGCCGGGTGACAGGAGACTGCGGACGACGAACAACTGCAGGCGTAGGTTAAAGCTGGTGGTTCCGGTGCGGCGTCGGCAAGAACGTCTTGCTGTAGCACTTGCTGGACCTCTTCTCGAACAATCTCGGCGATCGAGAGTGAAGCTGGACTTCGGCGGCAGGTACCAGCTTCTTCAGTTATTCACGGACGATTTCCCGGACAATTTCTCGGATCCCCGGAATATTGGGGCTGAGGGCGCAGCTGGACCGCTTGGGTGCAGCGACGCCAGGAGCTCGATGGAAGTGAGCGGCTCGCGCTTGCAGGGCCCGTTCAATGTTGGTCGCTTCTGTTACAAACGTTTCGACGTTTGTAGGCGGACATCGCCCCAGAACCCCGAAGATGTTCTCCTTCAGACCTCGCATCAAGATTCTCAGCCTCTTTGCTTCGGAGGCTTGAGGATCGGCGCTGTTGCTGAGTTGAAGAACATCTTCGTCAAAGCTAACGACGCTCTCGTTAGGGCCTTGGATCCTCGCTTGAAGAAGCTCTTCGGCGCGTTCTCTCCGCTGTTGGTTGGCGAACGTACCTCGGAGCTCAGCCCTCAGTTGCTCCCAGGAGGTGATTGACGCTTCGTGGTTTTCAAACCAATTCCGTGCTGTGGCCTCCAAAACGAAGTAAACGTTTTGAAGGCACTGCTCCGGCGTCCATCAGTTATGGCGGGCCACTCGTTCGTAATGTTGCAGCCAATCTTCTACGTCCTCGTGGGCTTCGCCGTGAAGGGGCGTCGGAGTGCGGGGAGCGACGAGCAGGTACACGACGGCGGCGGCCGGGGTCTGCAACTGGTTGGCCATCGTCGTCTTCTTCGGCTTGGGCTTGTCGGGCAGCAGACCAAATTCAGGGGACTGACCTCTGATACGACGGCTTCTGCGGGCTTCGGTGTTTTCGGCGAAGGGTAGCCTTCCGGGGCTGAGCAAGTCGCTTGGCCGGGATGTCTTTGGAGGGGTACGATTAACGGGCATTGAACGCAATACCCCACACCTCCACCAAAAATGTCACGAATGACGAGGTGAAACAAATAATAACTGGGGAAACTGAAACGTTTAATGGAGCGAACTTGTGCCCAAAAATAAAAGGGAAACAGAAGATAGCAGCAGAGCGTCGCGGACGTCGAAGTCGGCATAACAGCAGAGTCGAACGTTGGGGCGAGACTGACTTTGCCTCGCAACGCGAAGCCCCTTATGTACACGCGTGGGCTTCTGAAATAATCGGCGTAGAAGGTTGAACGCGTGGAACATTCGGACCTAGAATAAACAACAATGTTCTCGAATACACCAAAACATTAAACTGAAAGAATAAATAAAAGACACGTCGTTCCCAGGAATCCAACCCTGGCTCTTCGAGTGGGAGGCAAGCGCGATAACCGTTAGTCCACGGCCGCGCTGGGCCAGCGGCGCGCGCGGAAATATATTCACCAACTCCCAAAATAGTGAAAAATATGAATCGATGAATAAATAAAAAATATTGGTTTTCCGATACATTTAGTTATAAACGGCTCCAACTCAATTCAACTGGAAATGGAATAGGCGCCATTTTAGTTTTTTTGCGCTAAATTTGGCATTTGTGCTTAGATTTACAGGAGAACAAGATCTTTCTCATTGATGGCCCTTAGCGGGTTTGGCTTTTGCGGCTGTGGCCTCACTGCTAACGCTCTAGATGGTCATTTTGCAAGTGCTGTAATACTGCTAGCCTGGGATATCTATTCTGAATCACCTAGTAGCGATACACGACGGCACTCTTACAGGTCGAAACGGGTTAAGATGGGGGTTAAGCCCAGTATCCTTGAAGTCTAAGATCCTTTTGTTTATTCAGGAGCGACATTTCGTATTCTGGGATCAGCGACTCTTCTGCATTATGTTTTTTTTTAAGTTATTGTACATTTGATTAGTGTTATGGGAAGACAAATACAAATCTTTTGATTCATGTTCTTCACATTAGAGGACACTGGGATGGAGGGTCACACACAGGCACCCAGAGTTACAGACAGAGTTGTGTTCAACACCTTGTGTACTAGTTCCCATTTCCGTTTCCCTCCGTCTCAGGGGATGACCAATGCGCAGTTCGCTTTTAGAGCGCAGCTCTTAGGCGCCCGTTTCTGGCTTGAGCGGCGTCGGCGTCGCCGTCGGCGTCGGCGTCGCCGTCGGCGTAACCGCGAGGTGCATGATGGGTAAATTTACCCACTAAATTTAGCGGAAACGTTTTCCCCGCTAAATTTAGCGGAAAATTTTCCCCGCTACGTGACCCCCAGGCCCCGTGACCCCCCCCCCCCCCCGTGCCTTCCCCTCCTCCTCAAGAGCTGCGCTCTAATCCGGCGTTACAGGGAGTTGTAAACGGCTTTCATTTTTTTTTATCAATCATGGTGTCTATCGCTGCGGAGTATTTCATATATACCGGGTGTTCGGGAAAAAAACGAACTGCTTTGTTCTTTTCACAAAAAAAAAAAAAAGAAACTACCCTTCACCGAAAGCTGGATATATATCTGAATGTAGTGCCGGCGGATAATAATAATAATAGTCTGTTTATTTCCATCATAAGATGATGGTGGCGATCAGGAAAAAAAGCTGTGAGGTACAGCTTGACGGGTTCCTGACCGCCTACAGCAGCAGCGACAGAGTGGGGAAATAATACATCAATTAAAAGAGAAACACAAATGTACAGAAAATGATCGCCATCACAACATGTTAAAGAGGGTACAAGCGGGCGAGGAGGATATGTTTGTCTTCGAGAGATGTTTCTCGGTGGCACCGTCGTGACAATCGACACCAAGCACAATACCTTAGATTATCACAATTTTGACATATAGGGCAATGACGGGCAAACAAAAACAAAAACAAAAACAGGCTTATTGTATTAAGAACAAAATACGGAGTAAAGAGAGCAACTACACTAATCATCAGTGAAAAAAGGGTGACCTCACTTCACTCAATGATAACTTGTCCCAATCAATACCTTTAGCTAAAAACAGATTAAATAATTTAGGAACAGCGTATTTCAGCGTTTGTGGGCCATAGTTTGTTCTCGGTGTGACCACCTCCCAACATTCAGCTCCGCGGGTAGGGTAACTATGAATGTGTATCGAGATTTGTGCAAGATTTATAAAGAAATTCATATTTTTAATTTGCTCCACTTTTAGGCTAGTAGCAAGCCTGTAATCATATAATCTGTGGACATTTATGACGTGAAATGTTTTGAATAAGCTGGCTGTATGAAAGTCAAACGGGACATCTCCTATAGCTCTAAGTGCTTTCTTTGGCAACACATGCAGCTTTTCTAGATTAGTAAAGGTCGTTGTACCCCAAACTAAGTGGCAGTAATTTAAGTGGGACTAGTGGAATAGAGAATTATATAATAATAATTTTACTTTTTCTGGCAAAATATAACGATGACGATTTAACATGCCCACAGCCCAGGATAGCTTTGGAATAAGGTAGTTTATATTATTTTCCCCACGACATGCTCTCCACGACATGAGATCAAGTGCCAATGTTGAAGAACTTAACGTTATTTGATGCAAAAAGTTATACCTTATAGACATCTTTTTTATTTTAAATGCTAAAGTATGCATTGTTCCTTGTAACCGAGGCCATTGATTTCCCTGTATTTCCGGGCTACGTTGAAAGCCCTTTTTTATAGGAAATGTTGAAAACTCGCGTTTTAACTTTCAAGGATTACAATTACCTGCACGTTTTTAAACTCTTAAATTTTGTGATCAACGTTGCAGGACGTTTTGTTTTGCAAATTTTGTTTCGAAATAATATTTTACAGGCGTACACATACAACGTGTACTTGTTAATTTATAGTCTGCGATAGCTTTGATTTTGTTACCACCAAAAATAACATCATCATTTTTATATATTGAAATTACCACTTTAGGTGTCATTAACCTCAAAGCTAGACTAATCCTTCCAAGCAAAAATAAGAATCAAACAAAATAAAAGGTTATCGAGGTGTGTTTACGTGCTGATAAGATATGTTTGCGAATAATGTTTGTTTGCAACATTTGCATCATTGTTTGCGCATTCATGTTCGCTGTTTTGCATTGAAGAGTTGCTCAGACATGACCTGCGCTTTAACACTTGTATACGAATAAACATTAATCTATCTAAACAGCCAGATAAATATTCTAACTAAACTTACTGTACTGCAGTCATCGTTGTACTTTGAATAACACTTCTTGTATGTATCAAGTCCATCTCCCGGCAGAATGGTAGTATTGTACCGTAATCCCGACGGGGTACGTCTTCTTGGACAATTCTTCAAAGAACTGAAAATGTGACGAAAACTTAATTTCGTCACCATTCTGTGTCGATATTTTTGTAATCATGTATTTTAGAAAGGTATTGAATACTTAATATCTTTAATGGTCAAACATGGTTTTGCTTTCCAACCATTCTTTGGCAAAATCTGTTTGCGTCATTTCAGAACTAGTAAAGAGGTCGCGTTCACAGCTTTGATCTTGGCTCAAGCCATACGAGTGAACGGCCGCCATAGCTTCCACTTCATTGCAACATAAAGTTGACCAAAATATTATGCATCCCACAAAGATGGTGGTTCCACAAAGAGTGACCAAATCCCCTGCTACCTTTCCCTCCGAACAATCGCTAAACCTTGATGCAAGCACCGGGTAAGGTTTGAGGTACATAACATTGATAAAGTTGAAGCTTGGTCGAGTTGATATGACATATTTGAAAATTTGAAACAGCGCAAAGGACGAGGGACCATATAAAGAAAGATACAGACCCAGCGCTGTTTCTGTGGTTTTCTTCACCTGGTCTCTTATCCTTTGCGCTTTTTTAAATTTTCAAAGTAAATAACATAACGTATGTCAGATGTTTTTAATCGATAGTCATACGCTTCTGTGTGAGGTGGAATTAAATGTTTTGTGCCGTGACCCTGCATGCGGTAGTGAGTACGTTCTAGAGGAATTTTATGCGGTTACTAACAAGAGCTATCAAATGGGCCTTCATGAGCTCTTTGACGAACCCACACAAAATAACCAATATAAAGTTTAAGCTCGCATTAAGAACGTCGCGGTCAAGATATCGGTTCCACTGAGATTGAAACAAAAACCCTGCTCTTAGTGCATGAGGGCAATGATTACGTTTCTACAGAAATGGAAAAATGTTTGTATGTTACGGCTGAACTTTGAACGATGCCAAATATGAAAACTGAATTAGGTAGCAGCCCTCAGTAAGAGCAACATAATGTAGAACACACCTCTGATAAAATGACAGCACTCAAATAGGCATGTTGACTGCTATAATCGCTCAAGAAGGTTAAATGTGCGGGCTGTGGAACCAACTGGCCGCTGGCCCGCAGAGCGCTTTTTGCTTTCCTGACGATAAAACAGGTAAAACAGGCTGGCTAAAGACAGTTTAAAATTAACTATTTTTTTGCTCGCAAATTGCAAGGCGGTACTCACACTACATCTAATAAACGCTGCCAATATCATCAGGGTCGTCACGGATTCGGAAGAGCTGGCAAGACACATTCAGGGAATAAATGAGAAAAGAATCGATGTCTTCGTGCTCATCCCGCTACATGCTCCCCGCACTTATGACTCCACTTACACGAAGAGGGTTATAAACGACCCCAACCCAATCTTCCAAGTCAAGGAATATAACACTCTAAACAAGGAGCTCGAGTCTGAAAAGATCCAGATTGTGGTAACAGAGCGGTCGTCACATTTCATTTCATTTCATTTACCTCAAGGGCATCCGAAGGATGCATTACACGAGCGGGAGGGGAACAATTGGTCAAGCTCGATTGTTTACAAAAATATATTCGAGAGAGTATATCTATAGAAACCCTAGGCGGTGCTATGCGCAAACTGCCATTGCCTAGGCCACAAAACTGACATTTGGCTTAATCCGGCGGTCTGCATTTTCTGGCAACAGCCATGCTGTCTCACTAGACCTCCAGAAGAACGGTCTTGAACGACCCGACCCAAGTCCTTTATGTTAAGAGTGCATGCGATCACGATGCCTAGCCACTAGTCAAGACGGTCCTTTACTCTTTATTTTTTGTTATTCAAAGATTATTCCGCATCGTCTGAAAGTGTTACAGCAGAGGGGTTAAGTTTTGCAAAAGAAAAACGTCTTTATTGGCAGAGCACACTTACTCTTCAGGCAGCCGGTTCCACTGTACAATGGTTTAAAAAATGGCTACAGAAACCACTGTTGTTGGTAGTCTATGAATTGCGATAATATTCGTCTAGGATAACTTTGAGGACCACGTCTAAGACGACGTCGATGTCGACGTCTTAGGGAACGGCATCAAAGACGACGTCAGGAGTGACCCCCATGACGACGTTTAGTGCGATCTCAAGGACTACCTCGAGGAGGACCTCAAGGATGACGTCTAGGACTACCTTTAGGGCAATCTTAAGGACGACGTCCTGGATGACCTCTATCTAAAACGACCTCTAGGGCGATCACAAGGACGAGCTCTAGGAGGACCTCTAGGACGACCTCAAGGACGCCCTCGAGAACGACGTCCTAAAGCACGACCTCAAAGACAACGTCTAGGAAGACCTCAAGGACGACCTTTAGGACAACCTCAAGGAAGGCCTCTAGGATGACGTCGGGGACGAGGTCAAGGTCGTCATGTCATTCGAAGAGGGTGCGAATGTGAAGGAGTGAGAGAATGCGAGCTGTGCATACCTACTGCGGATTAGAAGGCCAGAAAGTCCAAGAAATCCTTAGGGGGGGGGGGGGAGGTAGCTAAAGAATGCTATCACATGAAAAACGAATTAGCATAAATGTTTGTACCGGCGTGGCATTTTCAGACATGTTCGTTCCGAAGGGACGCATAATATGGCTATTTTAGATAAGTTGTGCTATTGATTCCTGTTTCATTATTAAGTATTAAAATAAGTATACTCATAATTTTGTCCATCGAGAGTACATCAATCCAAAATTTAATTCATTTTGATTTTGGTGACGCTGTCCTGCTTTAAAAAAAATAACAAACAGAATTGAGCAGCTCGGTTTGTCTGGGGGCGGTACGCCCCCAGACAAACTTCTATTTTGTATTTTTCCAGTTTATCAATCAGTGAAAAAACGGCTAAAGTGCAGGCGAGCAGGTGTAAGTTATACATGATGATTGAAATCTGAGACTGTGGTTCGAAAGATGGCGATTCGTGAAGTAGGAAGAAAAAGGGACAGACAACGTCTCGAACTCAGCTAAAAACTTGATTGCCTCTACGCCTTATATTCACCTCCACCGAACGTCGCCACCACCACAACGGTTGATCACCGAACTACAAACAATACACCAGAATTACAATACACCGAACCACAAACAATGCATAAAAAAGAGAAGTGTTTTTTGTGCGTGGTCCCAAACGGCACAGGCATATTCCAAAAACTGCCTGAGACATGTTAGATAGGCAGTATTTAATAAAGCAGTTTCTGAGCACTTTATTTTTCTCTGAATAAGGTCCAGCGCTCTACCGGTTTTAGCAATCACATCATCTACGTTAGCATTCTATGAACAATCAGTAAATAAAATAACACCTAGATACTTGAATGTAGGTTCGTTGGTGACTTTATTGTTACTTATATGTAACTTAAAGTTAACTTTATTTGCACAAATTAGCTGTACACATTTTTGGCGTATTCGAATTCTTGTTCCACTCAGAACACAAAGAATAAATATGGTCTGTCATTTTCTAACTCAGCGATATTACTCTTCCTTAATGTCTTATACACAACGCAATCCTCAGCGACCAACCTCATACAGCAAGATATAGCTACTGAAATATTATTAGTAAAGATAAAGAACCAACGTGGTTCCAGGACAGCTGCTGCGGAACCCGGGTTCCGGAAGAAATGTCCCGGAAAAAACGTCCCCGGAAAAAATGTCCCCGGAAGAAAAGTCCCCGGAAAATATGTCCCCGGAAAAAAAAGGCCCAAGGTGGAAAGTAGGAAAAAATGTCCCCAAAGGGACATTTTTCCCACTGCCGTGCGATCCGTTTTTGACTTTTGTGTATGAATCTAGAGTCTGCCATTTCATTCCTGATTGTGTAACGTTGCGTCTCACTGTTTTGGTTTGTTTTCCTTGTGAAATAAACAGTTATAACACTTCTATCCAAAACCAAATTGTTGTGTTTGGGGAAATTTAAGATGTACTTGCGTACCATTTCCAGATAGGTAAAAAGCGCGACACTCAGCACAAGCAAACGATCGCTAGTTTTTTTCTTTGTTTTTTTTTCTTATAGAAACGAAAGGTTAATTGTCATCAAAGTTATACTTTGATGACAATTAACCTTTCGTTCCTATAAAAAAAAAACAACTAGCGATCGTTTGTTTGTGCTAAGTGTCGCGCTTTTTTGCTATTATAGGTACTGAAAGTGCTTATTTGAGGATATAATGCAGACGGTAAAATTTAGTTCCCACTAATACTCTTTCTAAGTAAAATGTGAAAATGCGCGCCGATGTCGTGTTCGCGTAATCAATGTCGCGATGTGTACCTCGCGGAATCGTATATTTCCTAATTTGTTAGGGCCGTTTTTTTCTACTTGCCACAGGGTGCCTTTTTTCCCAAGGACATATGACCGGACCGCCGAAGGCCATGAGGATCAGGGAAACCCAGAGATAAAAAATCCTTTCGGGACATTTTCCCTACTTTCCACCTGGGGCCTTTTTTTCCGGGGACATTTTGTCCGGTGACTTTTTTTCCGGGGACATTTTTTCCGGGGACATTTTTTCCTACACCCGCGGAACCCCCGACGTGACGTTAACATAACCAGAACCTTTGCTGTTCAAATTTAACACTGTCGACGCTGGAAAAAATGATTTTCTATTCAATACATCATGGTCGAATCTATGTTTAACTTTTCTGGTTTATTTAAAATTAATGTGTGCGAGACCATGTAACGAACACCTTACGAAATTAAAAAAAAAGTCTTAGTAGCACCGAAACCAATAAACGAGTGCGAAAACACAAACGGTTCCGGCACAAAAAAAAAAGCAAGGAAGCCAAGCCAAGTCCTGGGAAAGAATAGTTAAGATTCCCTTTTCCCCCAGTGAGCGTACCGGGGCAGACAAGGTCAAGCAGAGGCTTGGTTCTCATTAACCTCTCGGTGTTAGGGGAATGAAAACCAAGAGCTCAAAATATGTATAGCTTTCTGAAAACAGAGGTGGAGCGTTCCGTTAAATTCTTCTACGAACTCAAGGACGAAATCACACAACAGCAAACACAATACCAACACTACCAGCGAACAGTCGCGGCAATCAGGACATTATTTGATGTCAAATAATCAATGTCCTGCGATGGAATTTGCTTGGGCTTCGCAGGAGGGAACTGGAGCTTAAGGCAAGACTACCTCTACATAACCCAAGAGCGTCGTGATGTCCTGCTTCTGCAAGAAACTGACGCTTCGAAAGTGAGCTTTCCCGATAACAAAGCATACTCGAGTCCGTCCATTCCTGCAAGACAAGCCGGCGACGTCGCATATCCGGGAGAAAAGCTATGATATATGTACGGAAGGAGTGACCACAACATTAAATAGACCTGACACGATTTTGCACAGAACAGGAAGTTGTTGATGTTAGGGTCTCCTCACAAAAGCAAAACCTAGTTGTACTATCAGCGTACAACAGACCCACGAAGAGTCTCCACGAATGAAACAATCAGTGGATTGCCCACCTCCATGACATGTCCCCCCGAGATCACAAACCTTACGGTTAAGATTTCAACCTCGAAGATCACTTGTGTGTCTACAAGCAAGAAGGGATGGGGGGGGGGGGGGACTTCTTTGACGAGGTTACAACCTTCCGTCCAAATCTGGCAAAAAATAGGGTAAAGATGCGAGTCGGCTGCAGAAAACAGAGGGGTACTCCCCCCCCCCCCCCCCTCGCAACCTCACATGGGTGGTCAACCCTTACAGGCAACACCATAAATAAGAGTCTTCCTGACACTTGGGGTAGTGACCACCTACCAATACTTTCCGTGTTCTTCCTTACGAGGAAGGTACAAAATAAAACGCAGAAAAGACAAACCAAAACCGTTCACAAGGATAAATACAACCAGGTGATGACAGACGAAGAACTCGAGGATGCCCCCTTTGAGAACCGTTTAAAGGGATGCTGAACCGAAATCTGGATTCCAGAAAACACGCGGCAAAAGCGTGCAACGGGATGCTACAAACACCAAAACATCACTCATACAGCGATATCTTGAACGGATGACCGTATTTTTCAAGAAAAGGAGGCGTATTTGACAGAAATGTTCACGTCATGTTTCTCCGAGAAGGAGAGGGAACGGCCTCGCGTCTTCTCCGCCTCGCCGCTTTGAGGGAGCGAAGCGAAGAGAGGAGGAAACTAGGTATCTTCACGTCACGCGCCTTGTCGACCTGGTTCAATCTTGACATTTTTTTCCCAAAATACTGCGGTCAATTCGAGATATCGCCTTACGAGTAGTGTTGTAGGGATTGTAGCGTCCCGCCTACATCTCCTGCATTGTTTTTCCGAAATCCAAATTTCGGTTCACCATCCCTTTAAGGGGTGCTTCGGGAATTGCGACAACGACTGACTAGCAACACGAAGGAAGACTCTCCTACTCCCGACCTGGACATGCTCAAATTGTGGATCAAGCGCCTGCAGGCAGTGCGAAGGCACAAAAAGGTGCCCAAGGCGCCTGCCCGCCGCCAGACATCACCACAATCATGACGACTGTATTTTCTAAAAATAAAACAGGTTATATTACTTCTAGTTTTTCAAGTAAATACATATTTCGCACTGTGTGAGGATGCCATACAATTGTAGCGTGTTTATAATTTAAATGAAATAATTTTTATATGCGGTTAATTAATTATCTACAAAGGACTGTTTGAAAATCCGTCGTTGGTATATCCAATTTTTGACAGCGACTTGTGTGCTCTATTAGCGGCGAGATGTTTTAGTGGCGCCCTCCTATGGTTACCTTTCGTGACGTCATTACCTTGCGAACAAAAAGTTCGATGGTGTTTGTAAGGAGCATGGTGGAAGCTTAAAATCATTGCACTCTTAAGGCAACACTACCAACACCGTCGAAATTGAAGTTCTTCCATTCCTCTTATTTCCGTCGATGAGAAATCCTTCGCTGGCGTCATAGTCAGCATTCGGCCAATCGTGGAAGGCCGACCACAGCGACGCTTTCGTTCGCGCACATCGCCAATAGTTTACATCCTCGTACAACGTAAATCATTGCGGATATGAAATCCTAGGTATTTATTCACCGATGTTTGTTTGCAAACAAGCTTGCTGCCGCCCACTATCGGCGGACCCCTGCGCGCTTCCGGTTTTCCTCTTCTTTTCCTCTTGTCACACATCCTTTTGTTATTTGTACTACGTTCTACAAAGCGCGCAGGTGCTTACAAACCTATTACAGGTACCTCTCCGAAGGAAAATCTCCTTTTCCCGATCGCTGTGTGTTACTGAAGAAGAAATAAATACACTACCGGAAGCCTACTGGGGCACCAAATACTGTGGCGCCCTCGTGGTACCAACTCCCACCGAATGCGGTGAATATAAAAATATTTGCGAAATGACATGTTTCTACAACGTGTACTGAAATGATACAAGGCTCCGATTATGAGTGACATGTAGTGAAGGTTTAGGTGCGTACCGCTCACCCGCAAGAAGGACCAATGAGGCTGATAAAAAAAACATGGCTGCAGAAACCACTATTGTTGAACGGTGGTGAGTTGGGTTAGATGGTGTGAAGACATGTGGAACATAAGAGCGCACAAAGAAAAAGGACAAAGAAAGGCACAGACAAGACACGCACCGCTTGTGTCTTGTGTTTTTTTTTCATTTGTCCTCATCCTTTGTACGATGTTATGTGCCACACATTTGTGGGTTTTCTATGAATTACGGTAGCATTCGTCTAGGACAACCTTAAGGATGACGTACAAAATGACGTTAAGGACAACGTCCTTGAGGACGACATCAAAGACGACGTCTAGGATGACCTCTAAGGCGATTTCAAGGACGACCTTTAGGTCGACCTCTAAGACGACGTTTAGAAATACCCCTAGAACGACCTGTAGGATGACCTTAAAGACGACGTCGAGAATGACGCCTTAGAAGGCAAGGTCAAAGACGACGTCTAGGACAACTTCTAGGACTACCTCTAAGTCAGTCTCAAGGAAGACCCCCAGGACGACCTCAAGAACGACGTCTAGGACGACGTCGAGAACGCCCTCCTAGAGGACGACATCAAAGACGACGTCTAGGATGACCAGTAGGACGACGTCGAGGACGATATATATCGGTCGTCAGGTCCGTCGAAGAGTGTGAAAATGTGAAGGAGTGTGAGAATTTGAGTTTTATTGGTCTACCGCGCATACCTACTGCGCATTAGCAAGGTCAGAAAGTCTAAGAAATCGGGGGGGGGGGGGGGGGTTAGCTAAAGAATGTATCAACGGGAGCCGGCCAACGACTGCAGGCTTCTCGAGACCGAGCGTGGCTCGGGCTTGAGAGGCCTCGTGCTCGACGCCTCGCTTACGCGCCGGGAGTTGAGTCAATACCACCTAGAAGGCAAGGCCTGCGCATGACGTTTCGTTAGTAGTAGTTAGTACATCCCCGACCCACCACAAGCGGCAAACACCCCGAAGCTTGACGAGAGTAGGGGCCACGTAACAACTACGCCGCGTTCACAGGCGGCCACAGCTGCGTGCGCGACTACTGAGCGCGAGCTGATAGCGAGCTGCCATAGTTCATTTGCAACGTGCATGCGACACCATCAAGACTGCAGGTCTTAGCAGCCTATTACTGTGAGCTCGTTCTGAGCATGACCACTGAAGCAGGCGATGGAGCAGACGATGTCGCAGACGATGGAGCAGTGGAGCAGACGATGGTGCTCATTTAGGCTAGCTAGGGGGCGCTGAGGGGATCTAGAAATTAAAGTCCCTTTACAAGAAAAAGGGCTTTACTAGAAATTAGGGTGCCGACATGTCTGTCTGTCTCAGGGTGAAGACATCCATTGTTGCCCTGAATGTGCCAGCGCGTGACGCTTTCGCGCGCTTGGTGCGTGACTTGGGCGGTAAAATGGCGTCTATCCATTGGCCAAAGCTACGCGCTCGAGCGGAGTGACACAGGATTGCACGCACTTCAATATGCATAAAATACGATTATGCGGAAAAATGGCGGAGATGTCACCACTCAAGCAAAAGCGCGCCTGTGTATGAAGGCAGAGCCGTATATTAGGAGAGTTTGGACACTAGGCGGAGCAAAGGCCGCCGCCAGCGCCGAATATTCCCCCCACGCTTAGAGCGTAAAGTAAATTTGTGACACAGCGTCGACCAATCAGGAGACCTCTACTCCATCTCACAAATGTCGACAGTGAAGACAAAGGCACAGGCGCGTGAGCCTAGCTCAGCGAAACGCTATTGTTTGTACGAGACCTCGTGCATAGGAGGCACTTTCCAAAGCCACGCGCTCGTGCCCATGCCTTTGTCTGCACTGCTAGAACAGCGTCCTGAGACTGGCTGAAAGAAAGCAGGGCAAAGGGTGGGGTGCGCGAGCGTCTTGAGACGCGGAGTTCCGCTCGGCACGGCTCAAATTATACTTCGTTTCACTTTACCTGCGAGCGAAGCCAAAGCTAGAAGCGCGAGACCAGCGCTTTTTGCATTTCTCCCCAGAGCAAAGCCTGAACGCACGGAGCTTCCGTGCTCGCGCTTCCAGCTATGCCTTCGCTCGCACATAAGGTGAAACGAAGTATAGTCGTGGCACAAATTTAGAGCACGCGACCACCGCTAGGGGCTGTTTCGCGGCCTGTGGTTGGCCCGAGATGCTCGCCTATTCAAACCAATGTATGGCCAAACTCTCTCAATAAACGGCTCTGTATGAAGGCACTCTACTATACTCCGTTTCACCTTATGTTGTACCGCAGAGAAGGCTAAAAGCGCGAGCTCATAGCTTTGGGAGCTGCTCTTAACGCACGAGAGCTTGTGCCGCCGAAATGTGCCCTATAGCAAGGAGCTCGTGCTTGTAGCCTTTCCTGCGGTACATCATAAGGTGAAACAAAGTATAGAAATGACATTTGGAGGAGGAAACGCGCAGGCCTTGTCTTCTAGGTGGTATTGGTCGAGCACGAGTCCCACAATCTTCCTCCCCCCACCCCTCTCTTCCGGCTCGGGGCTGCTCCCTCTAGTTGGCGGTGATGGTGGAGGATGAGGGGGTTGTGACGATGCATAGGCGGCGGGATACGGTTCTTGGAGGTGGCCTCATATTGGTGAAGCGGTTGCCCGTGAAGATCTTGAAGGACGGCGCGCCGTCGGGAAGCTCGAAGGGCAGCTGCTCGTTGTTCGGAAACGACTAGTTCGTGTACCCTAGCTGCATCTTGGTGTTAGAGAGCTACGCGTTGTTCTGGCGACCCACCCCTCCCTCCTTGGCCAGCTAGTCTTTCATTTGCACCATGGCACAGCCTTTCTTGCTTTTTATGAATTTGATCTTGACAACGTTACCATTTAAGCAGAGCAGGTTAAAGTGCTTCTCGACGTTCTTTTCGGATTTGAAGCCGTACACAATCAGCACGGACCCTTGGTAAGGGCCCGCAACCTTCGAGGACAGTTCGGCACACCGGGCCCGTTGCTGGCAAGGTCGCGCTCCGGTGGACCTCCGTAGCGTTCCCGTCCGTTGGGGGGCGCTCCGTAGCCGTCGTTCTATCCGCTGCAGGGGCTGCTGAATTGGCTGCCTCGGGGCCCATCGTAATCCTAGCCATTACGTTGTGCGGCGTAGCGCGGGCCGTCAGAGGTTCTTCGGCCGTCCCGAGCGTTGCCGTAGCTCCCGAAACCACTGTCTCATTGAGGAGGGCGGGAAAACCTCCGGCGGTGGTAGTAGCAGGGCATCATGAAAACCCAAAATGAACAAAAAGCAAAACAAAAAAAAAATACAGGAGTACACTTAAGTCTGCTTTCGTGTAGGAAGGCGAAAACACTATCGTTCCGCGGGAGAAATGTTATCGAGTAATGTTTCTACACGTATTAAAGTTTAGGAGGACATGTAGGACGACGTCGAGGATGACTTCCTAGAGATCGACGATAGGTACGGCATCTAGGACGACCTCTAGGACGACGTCGAGAACAACCTCCAGAACGACGCCTAGAGGACGACCTCTAGAACGACCACAACGACGGCGTCGTCCTTGAACATACGATTGAGCGGCGCGTGCTTGATGGCATATTTCTATGGCCATATTTCGGGCAGAACGACGCCGCTTTTTTCCTCAATAGGACAAGTAAAGCATTCGCCTTAAAATCAACAGTTGTTCTCTACAGGAGCTTCTTCTACGAGAAAGTGTTGGTAACGTTGGGCGCGCAATAGACTAGTTAATTTTGCGAGCATACTATCGGTGTCTACCGCACAGAACCACGCGCAAATTAAGTAGCGTGCGGAAAAGTACTAGTTTTCACCAAAGCCAAAAAAATGTCAAATTAGTCGTTAGTTGTTTATACAGCAGGAGGTTAGTCTGCCAAAACATGGCGACATTGTTACCCACTGTAGATAAGCAATTAACCAGTGCATTACGACTGCTAGCCTGGGGTCTTTAACGTGCACCGCGCAGTAGTGATACACGACCGCACCCCGGCACGATGCTCATCCAGATCGAAACGGGCAGGGGTGGGGATTAAACCCAGCATCCCTGGGTACTGCAGCGCGAGCTTTCGCTCCACGTGCTCTGAGCTGATGTGAGCTCGACCACTCGGCCACCGATCCCCCCCCCCCCCCTTTTTTTATATCCTTTAATTTCAGTTTGAACAGTTACAATAAAGTCATTCATTTTACTCATTGGTTACACGTATTTCACTTTTACACAAAAGACACCCACACTTTTTGGAGGCATGGGACATGCTACCTTGTCACCGGTATTGATATTTCCGCTTACACAAGTTGCTAGCTAGCAGATAAAGACATTGGGAAAGTTTCAAATAGAGTTCTATATTGTTTTTTTTAATCCTGGTAAACAGTAGTTGTAAATTGTTAAAGCATAAACAGCTGTTACAATTGCTTCATCTGGATGATGTTATCCAGTATTGGCGCCTACTCTGGCGCCCGCTCTGCGGGAGCATAAATGCTCTTAATCTGGGTGATAATTTCACTGAAGTACACATTTACAGGCTGAGGATTAATGTCTGCATGTCTCACTGCCATGCGTGATTTCCAAATACTAAAAAGCCCGATGAACATAAAAAGGTCGTATGGAATCAAATCTTGTTTGTCGACAGGAAGGAAACGCATGGAGTGTGGTGTGATAGGCACATCTTTTTTCAATGTCCGCTTTAAGATATCCCAAAACAAAATAGCATCCCAACAGTTAATAAAACATGTTCTATACTCTCCGGTTGTTTACAGAGCAAGCAGTCGACTGACCACGGAACAAACATTCCTTTTTGTTGCATTCATACCTTCACGGGCAACGTATTAGTGTGTAGCTTAGAAAAGAAAGTTTTCACTGCAGGTGGAATATACATCTTTTTAACTCGACAGAGCACATCTTGACCCGGACCAGCACTAAAGATTGCCCTGTAGAGCGGGACCGGGAAAAGTGTGTCCAAAAGTGCTCTTGTAAGTTCCTTTCTGGTTACACCGGAGAGGTATTCTCGTGAAAACCGTGCGGACAAAAAGTAAAACGATTCGATTACTTCTTTTAGAAAACCTACGCTTGCCATAGGATTCAAATTAACGGATGAGACCAGAAATGATGGCAAGTGACATGCTAATTTTGTTTGTATCATTGTACGCACAAATGGCTGTTCCTGATCCCGTAGAAAGAAAAACCGTGACACAAGTTGTCTAACATAGAGGTGTGGTAAGCCAATGCCACCAAGTGAAATGCGTCGAAAAAGGTTATCTCGTCTCATCGGCTCTGACCCGGACTTCCAAATAAACAAAGCACACACCCTGTGAATTTTTTGAACATTCATGCGGGCACAATGTAGTACTTGCAGCACATACATAATTTTCGCAATCAGAAAAAATGTTACAAGCCGTTGCTCTTGCAAAAATGGACATATCACGAGAAGGCCAACGCTTTTTCAAATCGCTAGTAACTTCAGACCAGTAAGACGTGCTGTTGCGAAATTGATGAAGTGGTACACCGAGATATTTACGAGGTTCCTCACTCCACTCGATGCCTTCATATTCTAAAGGCTTCGTCGCCCATGGACCATGCCAACACCCAGTGCATTTTCTCCAGCTCACTGCAGCTCCAGTTTCTTTGCAAAAGTTCTTGGTTAAAACAACTGCCTCAGTTACACTTTTTTTGTCAGAACAAAATATAGCAATGTCATCAGCGTACGCAAGGACTTTAATTTCCACAGAGTTTAACTTATAACCTCGGACGTTCCCACTTTTAATGATGCTCAAACAAAAAGGTTCCAGATAGAGGGCAAATACTAATGGTGAGAGTGGGCATCCTTGTCGGACTGAAGGCAACATTGGGATACGCGTAGTCAGATTATGGTTTACAATCAGCTTCGTTGAGCATCCTCTATAGGCCATTCTGGCTCCATCAAAAATAACTTTTCCCACTCCGACGTGTGTCAACACCTGCCAAAGAACGTCGTGATTAACACTGTCAAATGCGTTTTCAAGATCTATCTGTAGCATGGCTACCTGTTCCATTTCATCTGAGCAACATTCCAAAACACTTCTTGCAATATGTATATTTGACTGGATTGTTCTTCCTTTTATGCCACACGTTTGGTGTTCCCCGACAATTTGACAAATTACATGTTGAAGCCTCCTCGTGAGAATTTTCGTGAATATCTTATAATCCGTATTACATAATGTGATCGGCCGATAGTTGGTAACACAGCGTAGTTTTACAGAGTCTTCTGACTTGGGAATTAGGATGGTGTGTGTTTTTAAAAAGGACGGAGGAAGCTCTTTCACGTCGTATGCCTCGCGTAATACATCAAGGAGCACTGTGCAACTACGGGTTTTGAATGTTTTGTAGAATTCCGACGTAATTCCATCAGGTCCTGGCGCCTTGTGACTGGGTAGTTCATCAACAGCTTTTTGTATCTCTCCTAGCTTGATTGGCTCTTCAAGCCATTCCGTTATATCGTTTTCCAATTGGGGAACATGCATCAGCAAATTCCTCAGGCCCATCGAGCCAGTATGTGGTGACTTTTTCCCAAAAAGCTTGGTATAGTAATGAACAAAGGCCTTTTCAATGCTGCTGGAATCAGTCTTGATCTGATTGTTAAATTCAATTTCATAAAAATCCTTTGCTAGTGCATACGTTTTTTCGGAAGTAAAAGATCGTTTGGTAGGTTGCTCCCCAAAAAGAAATTTGTTATTTCGAGAGCGTACAACCACGCCTTCGTAGCGTTCTCTGTGCAAAATTTCAAGCTCCGACTTCACGAACTGGATGTCCTTTAACCCATGGCCGGGGTTCTCACATTCTGCTTCGTGAAGTATCCGTAAGTCTCAATTCAGTTGCCTCTCTCTAGCAGTTGCTTTAAGTTTTATACTGCTTGATCTTTCAATTGCCACTTGCTTAAGTTCCTCCTTAAAGTACTCCCATCTTGTCTGTAAAAAGAGGTCATTTGCTTCTGAGCAGTGATAGAGTGCAGGCGAGCTGGTAATTAATCGACATTTTGGAAACCCTGAGATGAGGAACGATAAAAAAAACGGACGAACACAACAAAATCTCAATAATTTTGTTAGATTTTCAATTCAATTCAATTTTTGAGATTTTGTTGTGTTCGTCCGCTTTTTTTTTATCGTTCCCCATCTCAGGGTTTCCAAGATGTCGATTTGCTTCTGTATATTTTTCAAATAGTGCATTTACGCTGGAAACAAACTGCTCATCTTTTAGAAGCTTGGCATTGAGCTTCCAGAGTTCCGAAGTAAAAGTATTTGTTTTACGGGCTCTGCTCCCAAATGTTGCAGTTACCAAGCAATGGTCGGTGAAATGAAGAGACTTCACTTCGTACTTTTGAAAATTACTTATTAAATCAAATGACACGTAAATTCTATCAAGACGGGAATCTGTGGATGCCTGGAAATGCGTGTACTGTAGTTGTCCTCTTTTTGCATTATTTCCCGCTACATCCATCATATCGTATTCATCTACTATCTTGCTTAACAGGTTCGCGCTACTGTCATTGTCATTTCTCTGCGTTGACCTATCTGAAGCGCTGCAGACACAATTGAAATCTCCAAGGAAGACAACATTGCGGTCACATTCTAAGTATGGGCGAAGATAATTAAAGCATAGTTCTCGATCTTTCACCTTGTTTGAAGCGTAGATACAAATAACTCGCCAAGACAGTTCTGACATAGTAAAATCACAAATAATAAAACGACCTTGATCATGAGAAATTACTGACAAAGAAGAAATCTTTAAGGTCTTTTTTAGAAAGAGAAAGCACCCTGATGACACACCAACGGCATGGCTGACACATACCTCGTACCTCAAAAGAAATGGCCGCAATGCTCGCTCAACCTGTTCGTCTTCGGACATTTTTGTCTCTTGAACTGCCAAAATATCCTGTTGTTCTTTAGGTAGCAACCGCTGTAACTGGTACTGCTTTCGGCTGGAATGCAATCCCCGGACATTCAAAGACGCAAATCGGCAAGTTTCAGGCATCTCAAACATTTCTAAGAGGAAAGGTTGCACATATGCGGGATACCCAGGATACTAATATTTTCTTTCCTTTCCCCAATTATACTTGCCTAAGTTGATAGTTGCAGAGTGCCATCTGTAGATCAATCCAGTCTTTCACCTTGCATCATTACTGCGAGTTCGGTCGGGTACGAAGCGCGTTATAACGACCTTTTTTGTAGTAAACTTTTTCCACGGAACCTCCTTTTCGCTGACTTCATTCTCGGTTTCCGGGATCTCGGAGGATCTTTCCAGAGATCGCTTGCTAGCCTGACTCGCGTCAGGCATTTCGACGACTTCCGGGGTCTCCTCTGTTGTCGAATGGTGTTCCAAATTGCTATTTTCTTCAATTTGAGGCTCTGGTGAGCTTGAGACTTTCTTCTCGTCTGTTGTGACAGATGTCTTTTCATCTTCACCAGGCTTTCGGTCTTGCTCTTCAGGGCAAAAATTGCGGTCGTTGCATGCAGGGCTCAGGACTGCAGGAGCGGTGCTGGCTGCTGTGCTCTCCGCCTCGTCAGCGTCCATGGTCATTTCATTTACCGGATCAGGTTCTTGACGTCCGACAGCTGAAACGTAGGTCCTCACGCAGTCTTCTACCTCATGTCCGAAGCGATGACACTCTGAACAACGCGGCACACGGCAGTCTCGTCGTATGTGTTCAGTACGCTTACAACGCAAGCATAACGGTGCGCGTCCAGGGACCACAATCAAACAGTTCGCTCCAAAGAGCCGTAACTGGTGCGGTAGGCTGTCGATCGTTGTCCCCTCCTGGAGGGTGATGCGCACAAGCCTTGTCGCAGACTCGATGCCCTGGAAACCTTCGGCCATCCAGGTGTCCCGGGTTACTTCTGTAACTTTACCGAAAGGCTCCAACGCCTTGCGTACTGCGTCGTTCGACACATGAAATGGGATCCAGTGGATCTTGACTCTTACTTCAGCGTTGCTCGGATCAATGACTAGGCATCGCCGGTCCTTGATTTTGAGCTCCTTTGCAGCGACTAACCTGAGCGTGGCAGCTGATGATCTGAGAGTGACGATCCAGACGTGATTCATCTGGTATGCTCCTATTGAAGCCACTTCTCGGAGGACGTTCAGGAGTTACAGCTCACGTTTGAAGTCTTCAATCCTGTACGGACGGCCCTTGACATCACAGTGCAGAAGTACAGTGTTCAGTGCTAGTGCACCACGCGGTAGTGGTGGCAGTACAACCGGAGAAAAACCCGAGAAAAAAAATATTAGCTAAATTACCCATTAAAATGCACGAAAAAAACTGTATTAACTGTTCATGCACAGCAATAGAGTACGCCGAAAATGTCAAATACCTTGGAATGCACATAGACAACCATCTTAAATGGAATACTCATGTTGAACAAGTGTGTAAAAAATTAAGGGTACTCACGGCTGATATATTTCACATCCAAGATATTGTTCCGCATTCTGTACTTCGAATGATTTATAATTCACTAGGGAAATCCGTAATACAGTATGGAATAACAGTTTATGGACACTGTGCTCAATATATACAAACAAAAATAGAAACTCTTCAAAAAAATATATTTAGAAAGATTTGTGCCCGAAGTGGAGAAAGCAATTATACAGAGTGTAGGTGGAAAGAATTGGGAGTACTATGCTTTAATAATCAGTTGAAATATGATATAATAACAAGAAACGTTTTCAAAAGTTGCCATAAAAAAGAAATTATTAAGGAAAGAACGCTGCGTCCTAACAGGAAATATTCTGTACCATTAATAAGCACGAAATATGGCGAGGCTACAAGAATGTATAATGTACCGAAAATTTTCAATGAATTACCCGATGATTTGATTGCATGTAAAAATCCCTGTGCCATTAAAAAACTAACACGACAATGGATCAATGCGCAGTAGAAAAAACAAATTAATGATTCATATGGGATTGATAAAAAATAACCTCTCCTTCGACCCAGACTACGCATAAATTGCAACCTGAGTTTTATTTTTTGTAGATATGGACTGAGGGAAAGTTGTTGAATTGTACTGCTAAATTGGGTTAGTTCCACCTGTTATTGTTATTGTATTATTTTTATATAGACTGTGCCTAATCAAACCTTTCTATGTATATTCGTTTTAACTCAGAGTATGAGTTACAGTGTCTAGGGCGTACATATTCAAACACAATGTGTGACACAATTGAAGGAATCTGTTTTGACCTGTCGCGTCCCACGCACAAGCCTCATCGGCTTATGTGGGTGTTTAGCGAAATTCACTTTGACGAAAAATAAAAATTGTATTGTATTGTATTGTATTGTATTGTATCAGTAGATGCAGACTCAGAAAATCCGCGGCCAGCAAGGGCCGTTGTAGACTCTCCCACGGAGCTCATGTTTCGAACGTCTTGCACGTTCGGCACGTGCGCTCGATGCCCACCGATCCCCCTCTCACCAAAGCCTATTGTAACGCGCATCTTTTAATTCTTTGTCTTCGTCACCAACCTCAGTAAGAGTCCTTGCAGAATTCACTTTGTTTTTATGAATCTCCCTGATCGTCATCACTCTACACCTGCGAGGGAAGTTCCTCATCCCATTCATTATACCGCTCGGGTTTGATGACATGAACGGGTCCAGCGAGCAGTCCAGATTCACAGTGGACGAGCGTGTACGTGAGGCATGAGGCCTTCTCGCGTAGTCGATACGGACTGTCCCACCTGTTCGCAAGTGAAGCTGTGGAACCTCTGGAGGTGGCACTAAGGGTGTGCTTCCGTCGCTGTACGAGATCTCTAACTTTAAATTGCATATCCCAATGGCCGCAATTGTACTGCTCAGCCTGCTACAGCCTCGCGACGTCCAAGCTTACCCGGGCATTACGAGCGATGTCCTTGAGTCGGCGTAGTAGACTTTCTGCAAACTGATCATATGAGCGGGCAGCGCCAGGATTGTTGGTCGTGCAGTTGTTTTCCAACGGGAAAGTCAGCTCTTTTCCGACATTGAGGCAAGCTGGCGTAAAACCAGTCGACCGGTTAATGGTTGTGCGTGTTGCCAACGCAAGCTCAGGGAGCTTTGAGCCCCAGTCATGGTGACGTTTGGTGTGAGCTATTAACATCAATTTTAGGTTCCGGTTCACCCGCTCTGATATCAGCCTGTGAGTGTTAGAGAGACGTCCGCCTGTGTTGTATGCCCAATGCAGCACATGAGTCTATAAACACTTTGCTGGCTACATGAGTTGCATTGTCGCTGATTAATCTCACCTAAAACAGAGGCGCGTGGACGTCTTCATTAGACAGGACCATAGTTTTTGTGACGTCAGCGATCGCAATGCAAATAGCTCTACCCATTTGCTAAAGTAATTTGTGACAACCAACAAGTTTTGGTTGCCACGCGGACTGCATTGGAAAGGGCCTGTGACGTCAACAGCAACTCATTATCTTGGGGATCGAGTCGCTGGTCGCTGTATGAGCCTAGGGGTTCGACCTCCACGGGGTTTGGCTTTTTGACAAACCGGGTACGAGCGAGCGCACCTCAGCACATCCTGACGAATGCCTGGCCAAGTAGCAGTACGGCTAAACTTTTCAAAAGTGTTCGAGCCACTACTGTGACCAGCCAGGGCGGAGTCATGGCAGCATCTAATGAAAGACGTGCGCTGTCGGCGAGGTATCACGGCTCGAAATAGAGTATCTGTGGAGCTACCTTTTTCGTCGTCAATTGGAAGTATATACCGTAGCAGCAGCCCGCCTTCGGCCAGCAAGTACGAGTCGAAGCCCATGTCAGCGTCTTTGTTGCCACGTCGGTCACGTGCTAACAACGACTCAGAGACCCTGCGACAGAAGTCCATCGTTTTGCTGTGCTGCACGAAGCTCGTCTTGGCTCATCAGACATCCCCAGCTAGGGTGCCTCAATGTCCTTCTGTTTAGGGTGATGCCATCGTTTGTAGTACCCAGAGCCTTTTATACTGGGGGAGTTCGGCGGGTGGGAGTGGCTTACGGCCCGCTAGGTCTAGCGGACTCAGCGGGCGCCGCTTCCGCCATGATGTGCCTCCCGGCGAGTGGGTCCCCATAGACATGCGATGTATACGCGTGTAGGCTTTGCCGTTCGTGCTTTTGTTGTCGTAAGGAGAAAGTCTAAAAACAAGCATTTTGTGACGTTAATCATACGTTAATTATAACTTACCTCGCACAATCGAGCACTCGAAGTCGGCTTCCAGTCAGCCCTTTTTGGTTTGGTCTCCCAGATCTTGTGCCTTGCGCGGTTTTCTTTTCCTTGCGGGAACCGGTACATCCTGAACCCCTTTCTCGCGTTGTTCGAGCACCCAACGGCACTGCAGCCCCCCATTTCGTTTTCTTCTAACGTCTGGCAGAGCGCAGAACGATCATTTTCATCGTCGTCTCTCGCTCCACGCTAGACGGCAAGGCACATCATGGCGGACAACGAAACTCGGAGTGCGATGCGCACAGTTGCCAGACTGTTTGATCAGTGCTGCCAGACTGGCGGCTGGATCAAAGAACCGCCGAACTCTCCCAGTATAAAAGGCTCTGGTAGTACCCTATGCCGACAGCACGCGCTCACAGGGAAAATACAAAGAAATCGCAGGAAACAAAATGTCGCCGTAGCACATGTCAGCGCCACGAGCGCGTGCAGGGACACGCTCTTTCACGCGCTTCAGAGCAAAAAATAAAAATAAGGGTTCGAAACAAAATGGCCAGATGTCATCACCCCAAGCAAAGCGCACATGAAGGCACCCTATCCCCAGCGAGAGCTAGCATCTATCGCAGCAACGACACTTTAATCCTTGTGCACGTGCTGTTCAACAAGCGGAGCGCGCAATAAAGCGTCTGCGACTTTGTTTTTGCGCGCCTGGCTTGTGAATAGTCGTATTTTTGAAGCGTAAGTGCCCAGCGTGCTAATCGTTCTGTCGGAGTCTCCAGCCGCAGAAGCCAAGGCAAGGCTGCATTGTCCGACTGGATCACAAAGCGCGCGCCATCAAGATACATATAGAATATCTGTAGGGAGAATAATCAAGATATATATAGAATTATGGGTAGACACTCATGCTCGCAAACGTTGTAATTCCGTTGCCCTGCTATTAACGTATATCTAACAAACGCTACGATACCTAAGACAGCATCATGTATCTTGCAGCAACACAGTACCTAAAACGTAGCCACTCGCATTGGTCTGCAAGACAAACAGACGGTTTAGATCTGGGAGCTTCACAAATAGTTGTTTCGGCAATAACTCGGGACAGTTGGAGGAAAGCATTTTGCTGTGCCTCCGTCCAACGCTACTTGACGTCTTTGCGCACCAGTTCGTTTAGATACTGCGTTATCTCTGCACAGAGAGGAATGAACTGGCGGTAAAACCCAACCATGGCCCAGAAATCGCTGCAAACACTTAAGGGGTATTTACACGAGGGAGAAATCCTGGGAATATCTCCATGGTACGCGCATCCCGCGACGAAAACGTCAGGCTTTGAGATGTTGAAAAGCCTCGCGTTTTCGTCTCGTAATGCGCGCGCGCCGGGGAGAAATCCCCGGGATATCTCCCTCGTGTGGGGGAAGAAAGTTTGGTATGGCCTTCAGCTTGTCCTCGCAGAAAAAGTAGAGCACCGAGTTGCCATGGTCAGGGCCGGGCGTTGGGCTTGCCGGCGTTGGTTGCGGCCTTTCGTACTGCCCCTCGTCAGAGAAGCGATCCTCGCCCCGGGTGGCATTGCGAGGGTAGGACCCGTAGTCTGGATCCAGCCGCCGGGCCCGTAACCGGGGGTTCGTACCATCGAGTGGTCTCTCGCGCTTTTATTGCCCGAAGGCGTAGGATTCCAGCATACGGGAGGGGATAAACCGTGCTATCCAGGGTTTGGCTCTGGGTCGGACTTCTGAGACCGGGAGCTTGCCAGGCACAAGAAGGGTCGAGAGCTTCAGGTGGCGGCGGGGGCCAATACTGGAGCTCGGCCAGGAGCGACTCTTGTATGCCGCGAGCGTCCCGGGTCAGGTGCTCCAGGGTCGGATAGGTGCGGCCATGCATATAGCGCCGGAATCTTGGGTGGCTCTGCTGCATGACCCGAGAAGCTCAGTCCGACTTCGTTGGACAGGCTTTGTTTATAGAGCTCCTGCATCACCCGTACCTATTCGACTAGGGTCTCGTCCGGGTGCTGAGGCCGGCGCTCCAGTTCTCATTGAACTCGAGGCTGGTACCCAGGTGGAATAAATTCGTCTTGGAAATTTCGCCGGAAGTCTCCCCTGGTGAGGAAGAGGGGGGGGGGGGGTGGGGTGACGAGGCGCCACCAGCGCGCGGTAGTCGCCTGGAACACCACGGGCAGAACCCGCGCGAGGACATATTCATCCGAGGCTCCAGTGGCGAGGTTATACATAGCTTTCAAGTGTCACCATTGTTGGTACTGAGGATTATTCCCGCTTACTGCTTTGTTCGACCTACAATTTCTGCGATGTGAAACTAACACGGCGAAACGAACGCTCGTGGTCCATAAAATACTGGCATGACTGCGAATGACGTCACATGAAAGCTATGTATAGCAACGTTACTGGAGCAAGCTCAGTTTCGCAGCTCCCTATAGACCATATGCAAAAAGAAGCGCCATCTAGTGTATTCATGATCAATGATCAGATTTCCTCCATATTGGGGGATTCCCGTACCGACGGTTTCGCCCGAAAAACAATAGTCCCGGCAAAGTGTAAGTCGTAGAACTAAAATATGATCACCTGCTGCAAGTCCAGTACGAAACCTTCACAGGACGTCTTCGAGAAATACCGTTCATTGACCTGGATGGCCCAGTTCACTGCTTGAGTGACGAGTCTTGCGACCTCGTTGCTGACAATTCCTTTTCCTGAATTTTGCGGCCGTCTTTCTTTTCTTCTTTGATCCGAAACTAACCAGCAACCGATTGTGTGTAGAAATAAACTGCCCTAATATCATGAAAACCGAGTTAAATGCAGATGCGCCTCGTCCACAACTTGAAGATGTGATAAACCCCCCAATATGGCGGCTCCTAATGGCATGATGATGATAGCTGGCAAGGATTTCGCATATGGCCTATTCTCGCCTGCGGAGGCGAGTGGCCCAGGTGGTGGTCACGAGAACTAGCAGCGCTGCAGTCGAAACTTGCTTCCCTGCCTCGCGCGTCGTCTACTACCACCGCGTTGAGAGCTTCCTTTTCTTTTTCTTCTCTTTCTTTTTTTACTTTTATGTGTATAATAGCAAAAAAAAAACGATGATGAAGATGAAGTGTAATACACCACGAAATCAGAGTCAGCGCATTATGAGTGTTCTTTCTTTGAGTGTTTGAAATTTATTTTTGTTTGCGCATGTTTTCTTGTGCTGTGAAGTGTTAAGGCTGGTTCACACATCTGCGTTGGTTGCGTTCGCATGCAACCGAAACGACCGTAACGACAAAGTCACCGGGACAAGCGTTCGCCGAACACAGCATGGCAAGTGATGCAAGGGGTAGCTTCGCGAAGCAATCCATGAGCCACGGTTGTTGCGGTGTTTTTGTCGTTACGGTCGTTTCGGTCGCATGCGAACGTAATCGTTGCAAGTGTGTGAACCAGCCTTTAGAATGAATCACCAGCTCGCCCAAGCTCAAGTATTGCTATTCAAACTTGGCGGGCTAGACAATCCGGAAGTAAGGCTCGACTGCAGCGCTGCGAGTTCGCGTGACCGCCACTGAGCCCACGTCGCAGGCGGAGCTGTGAAACTGAGTGCTCCAGTAACGATGATGTATAGGACGCCAGCTCGACCAGGAAGTCGGCCACGGACTTCCGGTCTTCGTAGCCCATGTACGACGGGACCGGCACCTGGTGCCGTGGTTCTCGCCCTTGAGGTCTGTGTTCAGCCAGGACCAGGCGTTGCGCGACCGTGTCGCAGGGGTTGGCGACCCAACCAAAAGGTCCATGGCCGCCGATCAGGCCCCTCAGCGGTCTCGCCCAGCTCTGCGGTTGCTCTGCGGGGCTTGGCGAAAGCGAGCGAAGAAGAGCCAAAACGAAACAAAACACAAAAGAACACACACGGAACACGAAATAAACATACAGACGTGCAATATACACAACGGCTGAGCTGAGATGTCAAACATGGCGTCCGGTGGCCGAAGCCTAGTCGAACCGTCAGTAAACCTATCGGGAATTGTGAAACGAAAAAAAAAAAAAAACGAAATAAAAGTCTGCTGTCCCACCCGCGGGAGACCAGTAGGCCTTCCGATAAGCGCCAAATAATGTAGGATTCGGTGCGTTCCGCTCAACTGCATGAAGAACCAACAAGGCAGATACCCCCCAAAAAAGCAAAAAAACCAAAAAAAAAAACCTTTATCCTCTTGAGCCGATCAACGACTGCGAGCCCGTCGAGCCCGAGCGTGGCTCGCGCGTCTCATTTATGCGCCGGGCGCTGAGCACGAGTCCGACCGCATATAAACGCTTTTATGAGACTTAGTGACATTTTTCAGGTTGAGCACCCGACTTGTATTTCTTGAAAAAAGTTATTCAATCGAGATAGGGCTGTTTCAACCATGCACCGTGAATTTAAAGCGTCGGAAAAAGAATGTAGCAGACATCCTGGAAGACTGTGATATGGTTTCAATGTTGAAAAATATGGGGGAAGTAACGAGAGATTCGTTCTCGGTAAGAATGTTTTCTCAAAGATCCGAAGCTGATGTTACCGCTGAGGGTTGTAGTGAACGAGATTGGGACGTGGCAAGGAGTGATTTCGGCATTTTTGCAAAGGTGCTTGTTGTCCGTTGAGATAAACAGCCCGATTGTCCTGAAGAAATCAGAAGAGTTGATCTATTCTTTGCAAGCGTTCCATTCGAAATCCTGTGAGGTCATGTCAATAAACAAGGACCTGTATTACTTGTTACATCAATTACTCCTGCTTGCACGAGTCAGAGATTGGCTGGAATCCAGTAAGGTAATTTTTCAGTCAAGGTCACAGATTGATATGGGTAGTTTTTTAAGATTACTAGAATTATACATTAATTCCACTTCCGTCAACTTGGACGGAACTAGATAGAGCCAAACGGAGGTTGGATGCATGGGTTCATCTTTAGCACCTGCATTATCCGAAATCTATTCGGCCCCTTTGGACTTATGGAGTCTAGTGCAGTCCTTGTCAGATCGGGTTGTGATTATCAAACGATACAGACATGACATCTTGATCTCTTCTGTAGTGAGGGAGGTTGTTCCCACGATCTAAAAGGCCATGATTGAGGCGGCGCCGGAGTTGTTGTTTAGTCACGAAGAGCCGATTAAAGGAGAACTAGAGTTTTCATATCTGAGGTTAAATGTGTCGGATGGATTGTGTTGGGAGTACTGTCGCCGAAACCCTTGCTATCTGTCGCCGAAACCTTTGCTATCCTATCAGAGCTGTCGCTCAGAGTTAGTGAAAAGGGGAGTGGTGATGTCGCTGCTGAATATTTGTTTTTTAGAAATCATGTTTATACATGGTAGATGCTGCTATGAAGAACAAACTGTCACGGTTGAAAAATGCAGGCTATAAAGTAAACGATGTTGAAAGTGTGACTATGAAAATGCTAATGAGGTTCCAAGGGTTGTCTAGAATAAAGAAAGGCTGGAAAGGGGAGCGTGTAATCTCTTTTTTATGATTTTTCACATAACCTGTTGGCAGTCGCAAGGAAGTTCGGTGTGAAAGTGGTATTTACAACAGATTTCAGGCTGGGCAGGTTGACTCCGTTTTCTGTGAAACAACAGGGTTGCCAGATAAGGCACAGGGAAGCGCTAGTGCCTTTTGAGGTGGGTGTTGTTTGCGATATCTCCATGGCTTGTGGCTACTCTTACGTCGGGCAGGTGAAACGCTGTCTAAATGAAATATTGTTGGAGCACAAGCGGGCGGTAAAGAACAAAGCTCTCACTCAGAATGTGCGAAACATGTGGAGGAATGCGGCAACTGTACACCAGAACAAGAAAAAAAAAAGAAAAGACACTAGTATGCAGGGAACAAGGTTGCTATAAAGATTTATGAAGGAAACGATTACGATCACCTCAGCTGGAAATTGCATCAGCCAACCCTCTATCATAATGAGTGCTGTAACGCAAACATTTTTGTTGCTGTACTTTTTTTTAAAAAAGTGTGATATGTTGCTTTTGTGGTTTCTGAGGTTACTGGACGCATGTTGCCTTTGTGGTGTTTGATGTCAGTGGACGTCCCTTCACTGTGTATGTTAGTTTCCGTCGGTGATGAATTCAAGAGTTTTGTAGAGGCGAGCCATGGGACGTGCGCGTCGTAATGATATATGTTTTTTTTTTGAGGGGAAGAGTGGTATGATACGGGTTGGTCCGTTTTGTGTGAGAGAACCATTTGTTCTGGGTTCAGGGCTGGTCCCTTGCGGCTTCTGTTGCGTTAATTCTTTTTGAGGTCACTTGAGCGTCCTTTCGAGGTGTGTTAGGTTCCGTGGGTGTTTTCTTCTAAGAATTTTGTAACGTTCAGCTATTGGACGTGCGCAAGTGTCCAGTGTGGGTTCGGGAGAAGGCTTATACAAGCGATGGTTTCAATAAAAGTTGTTAGTTGAGTTTGAGACGTGTGTCCTCTCCCCATTCTTTCCGTCGTCTCCAGTATTAACGATGTGAGACAGGTGATTGACATTACGGCCCCCTTATACAAAATTGGGTTGTACTGAACCAAACGCTACGTTATAGACATTTTACTGCTGATAGCATTACCGAAGATTAGAAATAAAGACGGCCCCAGGACAGAACCTAGCGATACACCTGATAAAACTGAGGCACATGAAGATTTTAGATCAATGATTTCAACAAACAGATACTGGGATTTTTTGTAGTCTTTTAACCAAGTGATAATTTGATCATTTCTTAGATATGGCCGCCAGTTGTGCGAGTAATTCAATGTGAGAAACCTTGTCAAACGGTTTAGACATGTCTATGAACATTACGCCTATTTGTCCCGTGCTAATAAGAGTGCTGCTAGATTCATGAATTGTCTCAATAAGTTGGGTCGTTGTGGATAGACCTTTGCGTACACCTCAGAGCTTCCGGCCACATATTTGTATCCGGGTCGACCCTTCATGCTGAGTAAATCAGAGAGTGCACGGCAAAGAAGAAAGACCGACTCTCCACCGGGACCGGACAAGGTAACAACAAGCATGCTCCTGAACTTTCTCAATCACGCCAAAAAGAATCTGCTACTATAGATTAACGAGACCTGGAAAATCGAAAATCTACCCCAAAACTGGAAACACTGAAGCGCCATTTCCACTTCAAGCCTGGGATGAACAAGAGATTCCTCGCGAACTATGGGCCCATATCACTCAACTCGGGCATGTGCACGATTGTTGAACGAATGGTTCTCAAGAGGATGGAATGTACCTAAAGACAAAGGACGCTTTCCACTCGGCCCACACCAGCTTCCGGCCGGGACTCGAGACTCGGGACAGTCTCGTACCCATATAGGCAGACATCATCAGACAAACTAACCCGGATTGCTCTCCAACCAGGATCATTAATGTGGTGCATGTCAAGAAAGCCTTTGATGCGGTGCCATAAGCAACAATCTAGCTTGAGGCCCAGTCTCTCGGGATCACTTGAAGACCACTTAACGTCATCCGGTTTCTCCTCGTAGGCAGGACCTTCTCGGTATGCTGCGGCATAAACTTCAACCCACAGAAATGCAATCAAGTAGGTGTCCTGCAAGGCTGAGTCCTATCGCGTGTGTTCTTTAACATCACGATAACAGCCTTCCCACACAAAATGGAAAATATACCGGACCTCAGGTTCACTGTATACGCAGATGATGTGACGATCTGACCCAGTCGATGAGAGCTATCCACGCAACAAGATACTCTTCGATTCGGATTGGATACCATAGAAACCTACCTCCACAGAGTAGGACTCAAAGCGTCATCATATAAGACCAATTACGCGGTCCTTCATTCAAGACGACAAACAGAAAATTGGAGAATTTCTAAACCTGGTCCTCAGAGGAAGGAGGATTGAACTCTCCGCATTGCTGAAAGTTCTCGGGCTCACAGTAGAGGAAACAGGTAAAGGGGAAATCTGGCTGAAACAGACAATTCATCACTGCCACTCCGCGCTTAAAGGGATGCTGAAGCAAAATTTTGATTTCAGAAAACAACGCAGAAGCGCTAGGCGGGACGCTACAAACCCGAAAGCATCACCCATAAAGCGATATCTCCAACGGATGGTCGTAGTTTTGTGAAAAAAGTGCGCGCTTGAACAATGGCCAAAAAGGCCCATGACGTCGCGATTAACGTTTCCTCCTCTTCTCGCTTTGACTCCGCGAGGACGCGAAGAGGGAAGCAAGCAAGGCCGTTTTCCCTCCTCCTCAACTATTCTGCAGGAAACGCGACGTCGTGATTCTCACTCAATCGCATCCTTATTTTACAAAAAAATACAGCCATCCGTTTGAGATTTCTCTTGGTGTTTTGGGGGTTGTGGCGCCCCGTTAAACACTCCGGCTACCTTATTTTGTGATATCCAAATTTAGGTTCAGCCTTACTTTAACATCCTCCGGCGCATTATGAAGCGCGAAGGGAAAGGCGACTGAAGAAATCGCCAAACGGACGTTCAAAGCACTCGTGGTGCCCAGAGTCTACCATGAACAATGACATAAACTAGAATTCCTCAACCGTCAGTCCATCCGTGTCATCCCTGGCATGCCGAGTTTAAACCACTCACAAAGCTCCGTGAGTGAACCCAGTTCAACACGTTACATTAAGAGGTGGTCGCCCGAGCCGTGACCCACAGAGAACGGCTGTACCACTCTAAATTGAGCAGAGCAATCCTGCGTCTACATAAAAGAAACGTCAGAGATCTTCGCCCACTCCCGTAAGCCAGTACTCTGGGGGAAGGCATCGCCGAACCACGGGAAAGAGTTTAGCACGTTTGGTAAAACATATTTAGCAGAAACTAGGTTCGTTCAGCTAATGTCTCTTAAACATCGCGGAAATTACGGAACGTAAGCTTTTAGGACAAATGGGCGACTCCTAATTGTCTGCTAGAATTTCTAAAGAGCACCACAAGATGGCCAGTCACTGGACCAATCCTTACGTAGAATTGCGGATTATTTATTTTATTTATTTATTAAACCTCAAATGCCCCAAATAAGGGGTATTACATGAGGGTAGTACGAAACATCAAAAAAGTTCTTCGATGAATGCCTTGAAATGGGCGGGGTTGAAGTGGAGCACGGCGTCGGTGGGCAGATCGTTTCAATCCTTTGCAGTCTGGCATAAAAATGAAAAAAAGATGCGCAGTGCAGCGGGCATGGTGGGGATAGACAGCTTCCTGGTGACTGATGCGGCATGAAACGCGGTGAGCTGGTGTGATAACCGAGGTGCCAAGTGATGAGTGATAAAACTTGTGAAAAAGGCAGAGCCTGGAAAGTTTGCGCCGTGATTCGAGGTTAAGAAGATTAGCTTGAGATTTAAGTGCGGTGACACTGCTGTGATAAGAGTAGTCCGAGTAGATGAATCTTGCTGCGCGATTTTGCACGGTTTCGAGCGTTTTAGTAAGATTAGATTGATGTGGGTCCCAAACAGCAGATGCATATTCTAGTTTGGGTCGGACTAGTGAGAGGAAAGATAGTAGCTTTACCGATGGAGGGGCTAAGCGTAGGTTGCGACGTAGAAAGCCAAGGACGCGATTCGCGTCGTTGGCTATGTTCGTTATGTGAGATGACCAAGTTAAATCGTTTGAAAAGGTCATGCCTAGGTATTTATATGAAGGTACAGGAGATATGAGTGAACCACAAATGACGTAGTTAGGAGATGGGTAAAAGTGCCTACGATGAAAAGAAACAAGGGATGTTTTGTTAGCATTCAAAGACATAGGCCATCTAGCACACCAGGCCTCGATATGGTAAAGATCAGACTGCAGGGCGTGAACGTCAGTGCTGTTATTTATAGGACGATAAACAACGCAGTCGTCTGCGAATAAGCGTATGTTAGATGAGATATTTGCAGGTAGGTCATTTATGTAAATTAAGAAAAGTAGGGGACCGAGAACGGTGCCCTGGGGCACTCCAGAAGCAACCGGGGATCGGGGCGAAGAGTGGTTATTAGCATGAAAGAATTGTTGTCGGTTTGAGAAGTTACGAATCCAGTTACAGACTTCAGGGTCGAGGTTTAAACGCGAAAGTTTTAATAAGAGACGTTGGTGTGGAACTTTATCGAAAGCTTTTTCGAAATCTAGAAAGAGGGCATCCACAGGTATGTTACGATCAGCACTTGAACTTAGATCGTTAGTGAAAAGAGTAAGTTGGGTTTCACAAGAAAATCATTTTAGGAAACCATGTTGGCTCGGATGAAAAAAATTAACAGATACTAAGAAATTTATAACATGCGAGTAAATTATATGCTCCATTAATTTTGATGAAATACTGGTGATGGAAATGGGGCGATAACTGCTGCTTGAAGTTGGTGGACCTTTTTTTGGTATGGGAACGGTCTTGCCCACCTTCCAGTCCAGTGGTACCACTCCAGATGAGAGAGATTGCTGAAAAATGTGTGACAAAAGGACGCTTGTGGCACTTTTTGTGTTTTTGAGTATCTTTGAATTGATGCCGTCAACACCTGCGGATGATGTTAGTTTCAAAGCTTCGATTGCTTTTAGGACTCCATTAGAGTTAAAGACTATGTAGGGCATAGCCGGGTGATCAGAATAAGGAAATTCAGGGAGATCGCCGGATGGTCCTTGCGTAAAAACAGAACAGAAGGAGGAGTTCAATGTTTGGGGAATGTCATGTTTGGGAATGGGTGAGTTGTTCTGATCACATAATGATATGGGCTTTGATTGACCGGGGTTGATCGTTTTCCTAAAATTGCTTGGGATTGCTATGCAACATTGCGGGCAAAGGAGAAGAAAAAAAAAACGTGCGTTTGGCTTGAGCAACAAGAGAGTCAAACATTTTTTTCGGTAGCATTGTATTTATCCCATGCCCGCGTGCTGTTCGACAGTTTAGCTGATATAAACTGTCGCTTTTTTTTGTTTCTGATACGTTTCAGTACGTTATTGAACCACGGAGTTGATGTTTGTTCAATAACAGTGATAGTGGGAATATATGTTGTGATTAGATGTTCGATTTTGTTTTTAAAAAAATAACCAGTTTTTTTTCAACAGAACGTTTTGCAAAGTCAGTGAAAAACCAGCTGCAGAAAGTGTCTAGCTCTTCGTTCATGCTTTTGTAGTCACCTTTATCATACAGCGTTAAAGTTTTCTTTACTTTTTTAGGGTGCGGAAGTTGACGCTGAAATGTGGCGTGTATCGTTACGTGATCACTGAAACCGGGTAAATATGTAATTGACGACATGCTTTCTGGGTGCGAAGCAAGCACACGGTCAAGGATGTCAGAAGAATGATCAGTTTGCCTGGTTGGGTAAGAAACAAGTTGCGATAAACCAAATGTGAGGCATGTGTTAACGAAGTCGCTTTCTGTGTTGTGTTTGGATGTAGTAAGTGCCAGGTCGGCCCAGGTTATCGCAGGAAAGTTAAAGTCACCGAGCAGAAGAATGGGAGCGTGCTGATATGACGTAGTTATCCATCGAAAGGCTTCATGAAATTCAGCAATAAAAAAAGAATCGGCATCTGGTGGGCGGTAACAAGCACCAATAATAATGGGTGGGTAGGAAGCATTACAGGCTATAAACATGATTTCTAAAGGGGAGGGGGTGCTAATAGCAACGCATTGCAGGTTGCGATGAGCAGCCAACAAAACGCCTCCGCCGCGTTTGTTCGCACGATCGCGACGAAAGATATCAAAGTTAGGAAAAAATAACAATTCTGTATCACAAATAGATGAATTTAACCACGTTTCGGTGAGCACTACATTATTACATTCAGTGGCATCAATGAGACTGCGAAGTGATTCTCGTTTGGGCAGAATACTTCTGATGTTTGCATAAATGAGAGATAAGCAGTTGTTGTTTGAACTCGCAGAAAAGTTTGTTGATAGCTATGAGGGGCGTGGAATAACCTTTTGTGTAGTGTGATCGAATACGCAAGTCGTGCTGTTAATTTTAAGTTTATCATGACGGAGCTTGAAGATACCTCGTTGGTTTTTACCAAATTCAAGCAAATGCTTTCGAGCAGTGCGTGTATTTGGCGAGTAGTCGGAGATACTGTAGCTGGTACCCTTAACCTTCTTAGCAAATGAAAGAACTTGCTCTCTGACTTTGAAATGTGCAAGTTTTATAATAATAGGCCTATTTTTGTTAGGCTGGAAGGTTCCAATCCTGTGGGCTCGCTCGATATCTGTTGGTTGGAGGGGCACGTTGAGTACTGCGCTGCAATGCTCAATTATTAGGCTTTCTGACTGGGCCCATGTTTCGCGCTGATTATCTGTGTGTCCGAAAAAAATAAGATTCGTTCGACGAGCCCTGTCTTCAGAGTCGTCGAACCTGGCTGTCAAGTGAGCGATCTGTGTAGCGCTGTCCTTGGCGAGAGTCTGAACACTTTCGACCTGTGACTTGATTGTAATTATAGACGAGCAGTCCTCTTCTATATTCGTAAGCCTTTTTTTAATGTCGTTAAAACGTTCTATCATGTTCTGATAGTTGTGAACGGATCGATTTCATTTCCTCTAAGAGTGACGTTTGCCCAGACTTTATGTCATTTAGGGCCGACATTATGTCACTAAAGTTTTCAGTGGCATTCATATCTGCAGAGCGAGTGTGGGGACCAGGGTTCACTTCAACATTCCCAGATAAAAGCAGTAGTTTCAGTATTACGCATGCACAGTCATGAAAAATAATAACACAATAGCCTGGGCTCGGCAGCACTAGCAAGGCGGTGTAACTAGTTCGCGATGTATGTAAAAAATAGCAAGTGATTACCTGCACAAAAAACATGCGGCGGTGGTGACCGAAACCCATCGCAGGCGTGCCGCCGAGCCCAGTGAAGCAGATGCAGATCTCGCGCAGCCTTTTATCGCAGAGACGGCGCTCGAGGGATGACGGTGTCGATGCTGTGGCCTCTTGCGACGGGGGCAGCGATACGGGCGATGACAGGCGGGGCGGCAGCTTGTCCAGAGGCATTGTAGAAGGGTTGTAAGTGGACGAGCCTTCCGTAGTAAACAGGCCTGACATCAGCACGGGAGCGTCCAGGTGATGCCGGGCCAGCGAGAGCAGACTTCCATCGGTGGCGTACGGGGACCCGTAAAACGATGACCAAAGGCAAGCCAGGGCAATGGTCTGCACAAAAAACATGCGGCGGTGGTGAGCGAAACCCATCGCAGGCGTGCCGCCGAGCCCAGTGAAGCAGATGCAGATCTCGCGCAGCCTTTTATCGCAGAGACGGCGCTCGAGGGATGACGGTGTCGATGCTGTGGCCTCTTGCGACGGGGGCAGCGATACGGGCGATGACAGGCGGGGCGGCAGCTTGTCCAGAGGCATTGTAGAAGGGTTGTAAGTGGACGAGCCTTCCGTAGTAGACAACAGGCCTGACATCAGCACGGGAGCGTCCAGGTGATGCCGGGCCAGCGAGAGCAGAATTCCATCGGTGGCGTACGGGGACCCGTAAAACGATGACCAAAGGCAAGCCAGGGCAATGGTCTGCACAAAAAAACATGCGAAACCTATCGCAGGCGTGCAGCCGAGTCCAGTGACACTAACTATGGAAGAAGGTAGCCGCAGTAAACCTCGCGAGATCGGCGGCGTTCCTTCCTTTTGTCGGAATCACCACAATTAGCGCCCTCCCATCAAGGGCATCTGTCAAGAACGAGAGCTGGCCCCCATTCAACTGGCGCTAAAAACTCTTCTCAACAGATCAATACACAGAACACAAGAGCTCAGAATCGTTTGTGATTTAAGAAGAGCTGTGTCTGACTGCAAGAGGTTCAATAGTTTAAGCATGCAAGTTAGGGTACTAAAAAAATCTCGCCTCACTGCTCCTCGCTCAGTCCTCCAGGACTACCATCCACTAGATCTCGGGTCACTCCCGTATTCAAGGCAACGAGAAGTCACAACCACTCGCACGCGCCCGTGACTGTCTCTCTTCCTTTCTCCTACAATAAGGTCCCCATCTTCTGTTGAGACAGGCTATGTGAAGATGGGTTCCCTTTCCTTCCTTCTTTTTTCAACCCTATATGAAGGGTTCTGTCCTCAATAAAGGTTTAGCTGTGTTCGAGACTTTCTCCTTCTCTTCCTTGTCGTCGTCTGTCAATACCCCAGTTTCGGGTTTTTCACAAAAATGTTTAATATTGTCACGGGTGGTGACCAGAATAACAATAAATAAACAGGAAGAAATAAACGTTTAATGTGGCGAACTTGTGCCGAAAACAAAAAGGGAATAGAAAATAATAACAAAGCGTCGCCAGCGTCGAAGTCGGCGAGACAGCAGAGTCGAGCGCTGGGGCGAAACTGACTCCGGTTCGCCACGCGGAGCCCCTTATGTACATGCGTAAGCTTCTGGAATAATCAGCGTAGAATGTTCGACGCGTAGAGCATTCGAACCTCGAACACGCAACAGGATTCTCGAATTTACCAGAAAACTAGATTGCAGGAATAACAAAAGATGCGTCGCTCCCAGGGATCGAACCCTGGCTTTTCGCGTGGGAGGCACGCGCGATAACCGTTAGGAGACGAGCGCGCTGCCTGCTTGGTCAGCTGCGCTCGCGGCATTACTCCCCCCTTTAAAAAGTGAATCGCCCCGATGCAACACAAAACAAAACAAAGCAAATAAAAAGGACGGTAAACTAAAGAGTCATTTGGAAGGCATAAGGTGCACAGTCCTATTGGGCGTAGTACGGCTTCAGGCGCACGACGTGGACGACTTCAGGCCGTGGTGGGCGGCGTGATGATGTTCTTGTTCCGTCGGGCATCACCTCGTAGTTCAGCTCCCCGAGGCGACGAAGAACCTTGTACGGTCCAAAGTATCGTTTCAGCAATTTCTCACTGAGGCCGCTTCGACGGATGGGCGTCCACACCCACTCCCTGTCTCCGGGCTGGAAGTGGACGTCCCTGCGACGAAAATTGTAGCGGCCGGCGTCGACGCGTTGCTGGTCTTGAATCAGGAGTCGGGCGAGCTGGCGGACTTCTTCGGCCCGTTGAGCAACCACCTGGGCGTCGTCGCTCTCACTGTCAGCTGGCTCATGGGGCAGCATCGCGTCCAGCATGGTCGTTACTTTCCGACCATGTACCAACTGGAAGGGTGTGAATCCAGTGGTCTCTTGAACCGCCGTATTGTAGGCGAACGTGACGTAGGGCAACACCTCGTCCCACGTCTTGTGCTCTACGTCGACGTACATAGAGATCATGTCAGCGATTGTCTTGTTGAGTCGCTCCATCAGCCCGTTGGTCTGCGGGTGGTACGCAGTTGTACGACGATGGCTGGTGTGACTGAGTCGGAGGATTTCTTGGGTCAGCTGTGCCATGAACGATGATCCGCGATCTGTAATCAGAACTTCTGGAGCGCCGTGCCGGAGGACGATGGACTCAATGAAAAACTTGGAAACTTCTACGGCAGTCCCTGAAGTTAGGGCTTTCGTTTCGGCGTACCGTGTGAGATAATCGGTTGCGACGATTATCCATCGGTTCCCTTGCGTCGATGGTGGGAATGGCCCAAGTAAGTCCATTCCAATTTGCTGGAACGGCGCTGATGGCGGTGCAATAGGCTGAAGAAGTCCTGCCGGTCTCGTCGGTGGTTTTTTTCGTCGTTGACACTCGTGGCAAGATCGGGTGTAGTGGTGCACTGTCTTCGCGAGCTTGGGCCAGTAGTATTTTTCGCGTATCCTGGCGAGAGTTCTGCTGTAGCCAAGGTGTCCCGCCGTCGGGTCATCGTGGCAGGCTTGAAAAATTTCTTCTCGAAGACTGGAAGGGACCACCAACAGCCACGCCGTGTTGTTGTCGCTGAAGTTCTCCTTGTAGAGCACACCTCGTCGGAGGGAGAAGGTTGGCAGTGTTCGTACAAAACTGCGGGGAACAGGCACTTCCTTGTCCCTCTAGGTGCTCGATGAGTGCTCGCAGCTCAGGGTCATCTCGTTGGAGTGCTGCCATGTCGCTGACATCCAGAGCGCCGAGGAAACACTCATCGTCGTCCTCTTTGGTGCAGGCAGGAGCGGCCTCGACTGGGGCCCTTGACAGGCAGTCGGCGTCATTGTGCTTCCGGCCGGTCTTGTACACCACGGTCATGTCGAACTCCTGCAGTCGTAGGCTCCACCGGGCGAGGCGTCCGGAGGGGTCCTTCAGATTCGCCAGCCAGCAGAGCGAGTGGTGGTCTGTGACCACGCGAAAAGGACTTCCATACAAATATGGGCGAAACTTTGTTATTGCCCAGACGACAGCGAGGCACTCCTTTTCAGTAGTTGAATAGTTCCTCTCCGCGTTAGACAGCGTCCGACTTGCGTATGCGATGACTCGCTCTGCGCCGTCCTGCATTAGGACTAGTACCGCACCCAGTCCGGTGTTACTGGCGTCGGTGTGGATCTTGGTTTCAGCAAACTGGTCGAAATGGCCAAGAATCGGGGGCGTCTGGAGTCTTTGTTTGAGCTCGTCGAATGACCTCGGGTGTTCTTCTGTCCACTCGAACTTTACGGCGTCCTTCGTAAGGTGTGTCAGCGGTGCGGACAGCTTGGCGAAGTCTCGAACAAAGCGCCTGTAGTAGGCACAGAGTCAGAGAAATCTTCTCACGGCCTTCTTGTCAGCCGGCGGCGTAAATGCAGCTACGGCGCGGATCTTCTCGCGGTCAGGTAGAACGCCTTTGTTGTTCACGACGTGGCCAAGGAACTTTAGTTCCCCATAGGCGAACCGACACTTTGTTGGCTTGAGTGACAGGCCGGCGGTCTTGATGGCTTGAAGCACGGCTCGAAGTCGTCTGAGGTGTTCGTCGAAATCTCGTGAGAATACCACGACATCCTCCAGGTAGACGAGGCAGCTCTGCCATTTCAGGCCTGCCAGCACGGTGTCCATGACGCGCTGGAAGGTGGCTGGTGCTGTACAAAGTCCGAACAGCATCACTTTGAATTCGTACAGTCCGTCGGGAGTGACAAAGGCAGTTTTCTCCCGGTCACGTTCGTCGATTTCAATCTGCCAGTAACCGCTCTTCAAGTCCATCGACGAAAAATATCGGGAGTGGCGCAATCGGCCTAACGTATCGTCGATGCGGGGGAGCAGATAGACGTCCTTCTTCGTCACAGCGTTCAGTCGACGATAGTCCACGCAGAACCGCAGGGCTCCGTCCTTCTTTACAAGTACGACCGGGGACGCCATGGACTTCTTGAGGGTTGAATGATGTCGTCGTCGAGCATCTCCTGGACTTGATCTTGAATCACTTTCCTTTCCTTTAAGGAGACTCGATACGGCGACTGGTGAATAGGGAGTGCGTCGTCGTCGGTAATAATGCGATGTTTCGCCATTGGTGTTTGGCGAGCTTTCGATGTCGTGGCAAAACAGTCACTGTATTCGGCGAGGAGATCAACCAGTTGCCGGCGCTTCGAAGCTGGGAGCTCGGGGTCAATGTCGAGCGGCGGCGGCGTCGTGCTCTTTTGGTGTGGCGACGAGGTTTCCTCTGAGACTGCGGTGACCACGGCTGGCGTCTGAAGCTCCTCGACGTAGCGCATGGTGGTACCCTTCGTTAGGTGCTGCGGTTCCTCTCGAAAGTTTGTCACGAGAACAGTTGTTCGTCCTTCTTGAAGATCCATTACGCCTCGTGCGACGCGAATTCCTTTTTCAAGGAGCAGTTGAACGCTGCCTTCCAGAAGAGCTTCACCGTGCATGGCTGCGTCGGTTATGACGGTGACGAAAACACTCGACCGCGGCGGCAGATTCACATGGTCGGCTATAACTCGGATCGCGGATGACGTCGTGTTGGCCTTCACCGGGGGCAGGACAGGCTTTCGCAGCGTCAACTGGTTTGCCCCGAGGTCGATGACGGCGCCATACTCGCAGAGAAAGTCCATTCGAGGATAACGTCCCTCGAACAGTCTTGCAGAACGACGAACTTGACAGGGCACGTCTCACCGTGGATCTCGACGCGAGCAGTGCATCTCCCGACTGGTGTGATGAGGTGTCCTCCGGCGGTTCTTATTTGTGGTCCATCCCACGGCGTCATGACTTTTCGAAGGCGGCGGGAGAGCCTCCCACTCAAGACTGAGTAGTCTGCTCCGGTGTCCACGAGTGCTGATGCGTCGTGGCCGTCGATGACGACGTTTAGGTTATTGGACACCGTTGCAGGGGCGTCGTTTCGGTCTCTGGTAGCGTTCCAGTGGGGGCCCTCCGACGTTCGTGGAGGATCTTGGCGTCGGTCAACTTCGGCAACTCCTCCTCCAGGGGTTGCCGCGCCTAGTTTCCCCGGCGAGGAGCGAGGGGCGACAGGCTTTCACGTCGGGGTCGGCGCATCGGCGAAGCTGGACGTCGCGGCGACGGCGACTGGAACTCTCGGCGGGACGCAGGCTCGGGGGACTGAGGTCGTCGCAAGTACTCGTCGATCTCCCGAGGTCGTTCACCATAACGGGGGCGCGGGTCGTTTGGATGGAATCCGCGCCGCCCGAGTCGTCGGTATGGGCATCGGCGGTACACATGGTCAGCTTCCCCGCAGTGGTAACACAGCGGGCGTCGGTCGGCCGTCCTCCAGACGGCTGTCTTCCTCGGCACAGGTCGGTCTGGGTGAACGTGCGCCTGATCTTCCTGTCGTCGGGGGTACTGCGGCGTTGGGGCGTCTCTTCGGGGTGGCGCCGTGGCTTGGCGGGGAGCTTGCGGCGGTCGTCGGGCCATGGCAGCGTAGCTCAACGTCGGTTCCTCCGGTGCCGCCGTGGTGACGGGAACCTCTGGTTGGAGCGCCCGATGCACTTCTTCCCGCACGACCTCGGCGATGGAGATCGAGGCGGGGCGATCAGTGTCGGGTAGAATTTTCCGGAGCTCTTCCCGGACGATGTCCCGGACAATTTCACGAAGGTTGTCAGCGCAGATGCGGCCCTCGTCAAATAGGGAAGACGCCAGCGTCGAAGCAACAGGCGTGTCGGCGAGTCGGTTGTAGTGGCTGGCTCGGGCTTGCAGGGCACGCTCGATGTTCGTTGCCTCGTAGACAAAATCTTCGACAGTTGTCGGAGGGCTGCGGACAAGGCCACCAAAGATGTTTTCTCTCACGCCCCGCATGAGTATTCGTAGCTTCTTCTCTTCTGTAGCCCGAGGGTCGGCGCGGGCGCTCAGGCGCAGAACGTCCTCTACGAAGCCGGTGACACTCTCGTTGGGGCCCTGGGTTCTGGTTCGCAGTAGGTCCTCGGCTCTCTCTCGGCGCTGGTGGTTGATGAATGTAGCCTTGAGTTCGGCCTTGAAAATGTCCCATGACGTCAAAGAGGACTCATGATTCTCGTACCAGTGCTTGGCGGTCCCCTCAAGCGAAAAATAGACATTGTGCAGGCGCTGCTCGTCGGTCCAGCTATTGTGGCGGGCAACGCGTTCATACTGGTCAATCCAGTCTTCGACGTCTTCGTACTGCTCGCCGTGGAATGGAGTAGCCGTCCGCGGTACGACGGGCAGGTAAACGACGGCAGGAGCGGCCGGGGTCTCCGACTGGTTGGCCATCGTCGTCCTCCTTGTTTCCTTGGTCTTGGTTGGCAGCAGTCCGTATTCCGGGTCTAGGCCCTGGATGCGGCGGCTTACTCGGGTCTCGGTGGTGTCTTCGTTGGGCCCTCGGGAGCTTGGGTTCGGACTCGTACTGCGGGAACTCGGAGGGGTGCGCTGCACGGACATGTGGTACCCCGCACCTCCACCAGAATGTCACGTGTGGTGACCAGAATAACAATAAATAAACAGGAAGAAATAAACGTTTAATGTGGCGAACTTGTGCCGAAAACAAAAAGGGAATAGAAAATAATAACAAAGCGTCGCGAGCGTCGAAGTCGGCGAGACAGCAGAGTCGAGCGCTGGGGCGAAACTAACTCTGGTTCGCCACGCGGAGCCCCCTATGTACAGCGGCAACGGAAAAAGAGTAGCACAAGTGACCGATGACTAGAGCGGCAAAATCGCGACATGCGGCGCTATTGTTCCCGAGCTCGCCGATAGCGAGAGTGCCAGTCACGTTCCATGTCTCAACGTGGGGGTGGCCGGCAGAAAATTGAGGGATAAGATAGCTTTTAAAATGCGGGCTTTAGGATAGGCTGCTTTCTGCCGGCCACCCCCGCGTTGAGATATGGAAGGTGACTGTCAATCTCGCTATCGGCGCGCTCGGGAAAAATAGCGCCGCGTCTCGCAATTTTGCCGCTCCGGTCGTCGGTCACTTGTGCTACTCTTTTTCCGTTGCGGCTGTACATGCGTAAGCTTCTGGAATTATCAGCGTAGAATGTTCGACGCGTAGAGCATTCGGACCTCGAACACGCAACAGGATTCTCGAATTTACCAGAAAACTAGACTGCAGGAATAACAAAAGATGCCTCGCTCCCAGGGATCGAACCCTGGCTTTTCGCGTGGGAGGCACGAGCGATAACCGTTAGGCCACGAGCGCGCTGCCTGCTTGGTCAGCTGCGCTCGCGGCAATATACAGCAGGTCACTTGCGCCCTTACGTTCTGTTCACAAGTACATGATGCTTTTACTGAATAAGGCAAAAAGGGCAAATTGCTTCGCAGGTAAACTTGCTGCGTTTATCTACGGTCGAGCAGTGATTTGGGCTTTAACGAGTAGCCTTTCCTGCTCGGACTGTTCCATTGATTGCGAAGTAATCGAGCCGTTCTTCGAAAGCCTCGAAAATAGCGTTCCCATGAGATAGGACACCGTTCGCGTGTTCCGCAAAAGTTAGGAGATCACTCTACATGACCCGGGCTATACTTCCGCCTGTGATCAGGTCCAGGCTAGACTAGGCCTGACAAGCTTTGTATGAAAGGCTACCACAGAAGTTGACTGTGGGAAAGCTCATCCCCCCCTCCGACTCCAACCTCATTTCCAGGGGATTTGGACGACGAGTGAAAGTGATCCCCTCACGCATAAGGGCCGACGCCACCTGCATCCCAGCTCAAGTAGCCTTCTCGAGCAAAAGTCGAAGGTCCGGCATCTGCACGAGATGCACCCTTAATAAGAATGCAGATTCTTACCACATTCTTTAGGAATGTAATGTTATCGCGGCGTCAGAAAATTATATCTTGCACCGGAAAATAATACCCTAGTCCACTGAAAGCACCCCAAAGACTTCATTACAACCATCACATCATAAAAAGCTTCTTAGACATGGTATGCGGGACGAATCTCGCGAGCTTACTATGATATGTGACTTTTTTTCTTGAAAACGCAGAGCTTATTTACTGTGCCCTAGGAAAACCTAAATCTAATGTCACTGGTCTCTACCACGCCTCTGAACAAATGCAGTCACGCTTAAGTTGAGCAGAGTTCGGTAGGATTCCACCGCTTACTGCACCTTCTATCAACGTATCCATCCGCATGCCCATGCCGGACGGAGATTACATCGTTAAGCTCGACGTAGATATTTTACTAGGCAAACATCTCGCCCTTCAGTTTCAACCGTTTCCTTCTCCCACTTGACGACTTGTTTTTGGGTCACCAATATCGTTATCAGCCCGCAGAGACTACCAATGGGAATATCTTTACATGATTCTTCATGTCCACTAGCGCCATCAAAATGTAATCAAGTCGCAAGTATGATAGACCGGAGTTTGTAGATTAAAAAAAGGCATCGACTTCAAGCTGTACTTGAGGTATTTCAAACTGTCTTTGATTTTGCGGATCGTTCTCTGGGTCAAATAACTATGGTGCCTATATAACTAACAAATCTATTTATAGTACACAGAAAAACATTTTGTTTTAACACTTACCTGAGTTTATTTTGAATATCTCTGCCAGTGCACCTTGAGAAAAAATAGGGTTTCTGCGCAGTCAATTTTTCAGTCATTAATGCTAAACTAACCGGACCACAATCGCTCGCATTTCCTACGCCGTCGAATTCCCCACCTAGCCTGAAAGACACAAAATAATTTTTACTCGTGAATCACAGTCTCGGGTACGCAAGCTCTGACATCCACCACCATCAGCATCATCATCATCATCATCATCCTTTTGAATTCGGTGCCCACGAACAACAATTCTCTTTGATGTGACACATCACAATAAAAAATGAAACGAAAAATACGCATCGCGCAGTATAAAGATTGAGGCCGTACTTCTCTATGCCAAAGATCACATTAAGTTATATTATTAGAGTTCATTATAATTGCTAATTAATAACCTTTTTTAATTAAACTTCAAATGATTAGGTTTAAGGGTACGGTTTCAATTAGAATCTTGATGTGAATGACCCAAAACTACTAAAGCCACCCATATTACAATAATATTGCACACCCGCCGGAGATATGAAGATGAACGCCGGACCGTCGACCGCTCCGTGCTATCAGCGCCATGACGCGGCTGCCGTGGCGGCTCGCTTTCTTATCGCGCGCTTCGCCGAGATTAAGCGCTTAGATCGAGCGCTGTTCTCAGCCCTGCTGCTACTCCCCGCAGAAAGCACGAGGATTGGGGGGAGGGGCCTTTCAGACGCTATCGGTAGACAATGTGATTCAGTATTTTTTTTGTTGTGATGTGCGCTAAACCGAAAGGCTGCGGAACAAATACAAAAGTAACTTATACTTTCGGCTTCTTAAAAAGAAAAACACAATATTGTTTCATTTGTGTGATGTGTGAGCAACCGCGTCGCAATTGCGACGACGACGATGTTATATTAGCCACGCCCACAAAAAGAGATGCCGAAATCGAAACCCAGTTCCACGCTTTCTGCAGGGAGTAGCTGCAGATCTGAAAACAGCGTTCGATCCAAGCTCTTAATCTCGGCGAAGCGCGCGATAAGAAAGCGAGCCGCCACGGCAGCCGCGTCATGGCGCTGATGTCATGCACCGGTCGACGGCCCGGCATTCACCTTCATACCGCCGGCGGGTATACGCCCAGCATTTATTAACGGTGTTATGAAAAATGACTCAATTTAGAGGCCTTTCTAGGTTTCGGTTTTTTTTCCGAGCGCATCTCCGCGCGAGCAAACACGCCCCCACGGTCAAAATTAACAACGTGCGTGCGCCACCACGCATCGCAAGCAGAAGAGGATCGATAAGAAGGACTCCGGACTGCCGCTTATAGCCGATTCACACGATGGACTGAATCGTGATTTTCGTCCGCGGACCGTGTACCACGTGACCGGTACGTCACCGATTCCTGCGATCCGCGCCTCGTTCGCGGACGCGCGGACTGACAAAGTGGAGTGCCTTTTTACTCGTGGACTTTTGGCGGGAGATTTACTTGAAAAGCGTTTAGTCTGGCAACGGTACATGGTTTTCTTGTTTTTTTTTTGCTTCTGGGCGTTTAAAACAAAAATGGCGCATCGTTGTGTTTAGTGCGTTCGTTGGTTCATTTTGTCGGGCGATTTTTGATTCCACGCGTGAAAGAAACTCCAGAAACTTTGTCCGGCTGATGCGACGCAGGTTCCGGTACTCCTTCGGGTCCGTGTCAAGAAGCTCCCGCCAAAACTCGTCTAGCACGCCGCGATGATTCTTGCACGTCCAATCAGGATTTCACCGAGCAAGACCTCTCTTGTGGCTGTGGTATACTTGAGTGTTGTGCACGAGCGCGGAGTGCGGGAAGGCATCTTCAAACGCCCCTCCGCGAGCCCAGAACTTCGTCGCGTCTACTCCGAAGCTTTCTCAAGCAGGACCATGCCTGTGTCACTGTCATGATTTTGGTTAGTAGTTTAGTGGCACTTCGCGCAAAGCCTGTCCCAGTGTTTTGTCTCGATCTCTACGTAACGGCGGCGTACGATTCTTTATCGCGGTAGCAAACGTCGATTTGTCTCTTGGACAACGGTGCCATGTTGGAGTTTCGCGGCACTGTAGGGTGGCGAACAGGTTCGGTCCGTCCTCGCTGGCGTCTGCTCGTCGTCTCCCTAGTGTGGATGCGCTTGGGAGACGGACGAACCGCGGAAATGTCGTCACGTGATCAATCCGTCCGCGAATCAGTTCGTCGTGTGCATCGCCCTTTAGGGTTTGCCTTTTTGATGTCGGCGCCAGTGTGAAGACACACTCTTACGTGCGATAATTGGCGGAGAACGCACGTTGGGCGTTTCAGCCACGGGGAGCAGAATTTCCGGCGCGGAGGTTCGCTCCGAAATGAAACAGAAACCAAACTTTGCGTTCAAATCAAGAAATGTTTCATAACGTATGACAATACTGCACGTGTCTTTGCAAATGGAAGAATTTTGTGGTTTTGTATGACTCGCATCAAGTTTCTAATCAAAACAGTACCTTTAAAGTTAGTAATTAATATTGTATTACTAAATTGAATGATTAGCTAATTAAACTGAACGTTAATAATTTTCTTTAATGATCCCTTTGGCAGAGACAACCATGGCATCAACCTTTTAACCGTGCGATGCGTAGTTTTCGCAGGAGTGGTTTGGCACTGGTTTCCGAAAACACACACACACACATATATATATATATATATATATATATATATATATATATATATATATATATATATATATATATATATATATATATATATATATATATATATATATATATATATATATATATATATATATATATATATTGTGAGGAAGATAAAGGAGAAGTGTCGGCACGGGAGCAAGGCACGCGCCTGGTCGACCGAGGGAGATTTGGACTATACTAAACCGGCGGAACAGTTCCCTTTTGGCCATTCATTACCATTGTAATAATCTCATTAAACACCCTCACAAGTGGTGGAGGTGCTTATGTTCCCCTACCTTTCGTGGTCGGCCACCCCAAGGCGTGCTCTGGAGCTTCGAAGCGGGCGCACCACAACCGTCGCCACGCCAGACGAACAACAAACTACACCAGGTGAACCCTCACGGCCGCCTCCCAACTACGTGAAAAACCGCCAGCGGGACCCTCAAACCTTCAGCGGCTCCCCCCCTGGCGACGTCGATGACTGGCTGAAACACTACGACCGCGTAAGCGCCCATAACCGTTGGGATGACTCGCATAAGCTGGCGAACGTAGTGTTTTTTCTAAAAGACACAGCCTTTCAGTGGTTTGACAACCACGAAGACGACATCAACTCGTGGGATGGCTTCAAAACATCGTTTTCAGAAGCGTTCCGCAAGCCGGAGAGCCGCAAACAACAGGCAAAAGAAAAGCTATCACACCGCTTCCAAGCTGCAACCGAGACTTCCACAAGTTACATCGAAGACGTCCTTCGTCTCTGCCAACGAGTGGATGAGCAAATGTCCGAGGAGGATAAGATCCGACACCTATTTAAAGGTCCGTCCCAGGAACTTTTCTCTGTTGTAGCCCCGAAAACACCCGCGACCGTACAGTGACTCATATCAGAATGTAAAGCGAAGAGATGCAGAGCTCCCGGATCAACAAGGCACCTTTCGAACACCTTCCTGAAGTTTCCCTTAGCCCCGTTTCCAACCTGAACCTCCCGCAACTCATCCGCACCATCATCCGCGACAAACTGCGGAGCTATTTTAACCCATCAAGCTCGATTGACGACGCCTCTGGATGTGCCATTGAGCCAGAAACCATTCAAAAAGTGGTGCAAAAAGAACTCCGTGCAGCTTTACAGCCGCCCACCTCGGTTCCGTGCGCCTACGCACCTGCTTCACCTGCCACTCCAGCGTTCTCCCCTCTCTGCTCTATCCAGCCGATGCAGCAGCGCTACGCCGCCCCTTTCCACACGCACGAGCCACCCCCTTCACGCTCCTACGGACCGCAGCGCCGAGCTGACCTCTGGCCAACGCCTCTGGCGAACAGATGACAGCCGGCCATTTTGTTTCTACTGCCGTGTGCACCCGACCTCTCCTAGGATGCCTACACTTCAGATGTCAGTGGTCGAGCTGAAGATGCCCGTCGAATCGCCCACTTTCAGACTCTAAGATCACAGCACCACCATCAACTTCGTCATGCAGAGAGCCATCCTGACGTCTCGTACAACATCGGTGACGAGATTTTACTGGCAACCCCTCTCCGCCAACTGGGCCGATCGGCGAAACTAATGCGCAAGTTTGTCGGACCATATCGGGTAGTCCGCCGCCTTTCTGCAACCAACTACGAGGTCGTCCCAGCTCAGCCTCCCCGTGACCGTCGCTCCAGGTCCACGGACATTGTCCTTGTGGCCCGTATGAAGCGCTACCATCGCCAAACCTAAACCCAACAACCAACACCAACGTGCCGGATGACCGGCACTCCAGCCCCCCGGGGGTATTGTGAGGAAGATAAAGGAGAAGTGTCGGCACGGGAGCAAGGCACGCGCCTGGTCGACCGAGGGAGATTTGGACCACACTCAAGCGGCGGAACAGTTCCCTTTGGGCCATTCATTACCATTGTAATATTCTCATTAAACACCCTCACAATATATATATGGTGCTTTTTATGAACAACATTTTTAAATAAAGGGAAGAAAAGTTATATGGATGCGGTTTTCACTGCCAGCTAATTTCGCTCGGCGGATCTTAGACGTGTATGTGACCAGAACGTTTATCAGAATAATTAACTAAAATTCGTTAATTAAGTTTTTCATTTCTGTATTTAGGATATATCTTTATATCACAAACTATGGAGCGGTAGTATGCCAGACTGCTACATTTTGTAGAATTCGCGTAACCAGCCCGTGTTCCGCGATATTCGACACCAAATTTTCTACTTAATCCGACTTTTTTCCACTCAATCCGGCAATCCCGCGAAAGGGGCACTATAGTCGATCTTTGCTACTTTAACCGGATAAAAGTGCAAATCTTCGGAGAAGAATATCGCGGAACACGGGCTGTTTACGCGAGTGATAGAAGATGGAAGAGCGTCTTGTTCAATTACGTTATAAAATTTGGATAATTGTCTAAATTATTAAGTTGGCGTTTCCGAAATTATTTACTTATGTTTGAATTTCTGTTATTGGTGGTGACAAATACTGATTGCGAAAATAAAAAAAAGTAAGGACATTCATATTCAGTCAAGCTGGTACATTGGTATTCATTGTGCACACAAGCTCAGAGTCTATATCACTGTGAATCTTTTTGTACAAAAATGTTAAATCGCGTGATATCCTACAGTTTAATAGAATCAAAATGAGCTTTTGGGCTAGTTGGGTTTGCATATTTACAATGTAGCGCAGACAAAACAGGAAGGGGACAGATATAGATAGATGTATAGCGTTCTTTCCTATCTCTGTCTCTTTTCTGTTTTGTCTTTGCGCTTCATTGTAAATATGACACGTAGACGTTACTAAATATGAAAATCATTTCGATCATATATCGGTCATATAATCTACTCACAAGACGTCGCTGAATGCACTCTATTCGGGCTGCATCAGATGCGCTTAGCAAATTCCATTCAACCGAAGTAAACTCTAGTGTAGATCTTATAAGTGTTGAGAATAAGTGAAGTATGCATGCCACGTTTACAAAACTTCGAGTTATAGAGTGATCAGTCCCTAAATTCTAACGGCAGAACAGAAAATATTTATATCAAGCCGGTCTTCGTTTTGAATAATATTGTATTTAGTCTGCAGTGTCGTAAAAATTTGAGACGCGAAGCCGTGATAACACGGCGTGTCTGCATAGTTTTTCCTAACTGCTGTCGTAAAGAACTGCAATGTTTCTCGACTCAAGCTTAGTAATTCCAATATAGCTTTGTAACCTTACAGGATATACATACCGAGATGTTTGTCATTTTTAATTTGTGCGAAAGTATAAACTGTCTGTACTTTATGCTTAACATTCGTGAGGATTCTCGCTAAATATATTAATGTATGTTTGACAATCTTGTATAGGTAAATAATTGTCTGAAATATATTTTAAATTCGCCTTTTAGTTTTTTTTTCCACATTCCGTGTACCTTGTTAGTATTTATCTCCAAAACATTTTCGCTTTATTGATGGCTATTTGCACTTCTCCAAGTTTATTGGTTTTCGTTGTAATATACGCCGTATATCTTTTAAGCCCAAGACAGAATAGAATCTTTCTTTTGTTGTTCTCTTTGTGACAGATGTTAGAATATAAGTAAAGGGGCGTGTTTAGCATGTGCCGTCATGGCAAGCTTGCGATTGACATATGGAAGGGTGGCGTCCCGGAAACTACGTGATTCAGTCCAAGATGTACAGTCGGGAGCAAAAGTTTGCGGGGCACGCGAGCGCGTGCCGAAATGCATCGCTGCGCCGTGTAACGGCGCGCCGCCACATTAAAAAGCCGCGCTTTGCGCATGCGCGTCCTTCGTGCTGGCAGTCATGTCTCTTTCGCTCGTTTCTGTCCGACTCACTCCTGATAACCGGAGTCGGCGCCAGGGGCGCAAGTTGCCATTTCGCTGACTGGCATGCCTCGCGTCCTCTTCTGCTGACTCAGCAGCCGCGCTGAGTGACGGAGCTCCTTTAATTACCCACGCGGCGGCTGAGGCGGCTGAAACAGACGCGCAGCATGACAGCCAGCGAAGCACTAACTTGCGCCCCTTGCGCCGATTTCTGTTATCAGGAGTGCGTTGGAAAGAAACGAGCGAAAGAGACATGATAGCGAGCACGAAAGGCGCGCATGCGCAAAACGCGGCTCCCTAATGCGACGGCGCGCCGTCGGACGGCGCGGCGATGCATTTCGGCACGCGCTCCCGTGCCCCGCAAACTTTTGCTCCCGACTGTACCAATATACATTCCAAATGTTGCCTTTTTATTTTTCGAAGCAGCGCGGTAACCATTGAAATAATGAGAAAACTTTCGCAAAAAAGTAGAGGCGCGACGCGTATTGACAGACTTCGCCGAACACCTAATAGAACAAGCAACCTTAAACTTCACCGGTCCTCTAAATCGTTATTATTTTTATGATTGAAAAATCATACGTAGTTTTGGAAGTTATATATTAATGCGCTCCCGCTCTTTTATAGATATAACTGGCAGTCTCATAAACACATTCTTGACGTTTAGCATGTACGGCCACGTCATGCTCCCTTCCGTACAAGTGGGTGTGAGTTTCCTATTGAAACTAGAAACCCGCCAAACTGAGGCTGTTAAAGTTGACCAGTCAGACACATATGGCGAAAAGAGACGACCCGTACCACGTTTTGATGAGTATATCCTTCATATGCTCTCGAAGTTTTGGTTGCATTACGTTAAATTTTGTCATTGGCTCTGATGGAAACTGAGGAAGCTCCCTTATGCGGTGAGAAGGGCTGGGACATTTAAGGCAATAAAACAATCTAAACCCCATTTCCAAACGAAAGTGGTCTTGACACACAAAAGGGCGATCACTAATGGGAACAAAAGTTAGCCCTCAAAAACGGGATATTTGTTTATTTTATCACTGAGCAAAGGCATCTATTGAATAAAGCTGAGAGTTTGGTACGGAAGTGAATCACAAGGTCACGTGACGACGATCCATCCTCCCCTACCGTTTTGCATATGCTACCAGTTTCGCCATGCGGCTCTGAAATACGAACAGTCTTGTTTAAAACAAAATTTTGAAAAGTAGATTTCTCAGGTGTTTCTTGGTTCCTATCAGCCTAAACTGAAAACGCCGAACCCTAATTATGTTTCGTGTCTTGGGTTTCTGCAGCTCCGGCGTCACTAGAGGCTTGAGCAAGCTACTCGGGAGGAGTGGGCTTACGTTTCCAGGCGCCGAACTTCGGTGGTTTGATGTGCTTTAGAGGCAAAAACAACTTCAATGAACTAAGAAACAACATATGTCGAAAAGTGAAACAACAGACCCAAAAGAATGTGCAAACGAATCCGGATATACTGAAAAAGGAGAATCACACAAGCGTGACTCCAATAAAATGATTACATTACTTAAGCTGGCTCGATGCGTATTCGTTTTAGTGCGCAGCTCTTAGGCGCCCGTTTCCAACTTGAGCGGCGTCGGCGTAACCGTAACACGTCGGAGTAACGCTTTTTCGTGACGCGTCGGCGTCGCCGTCGCCATCGGCGTAACGCTTTTTCGTGACGCGTCGGCGTCGCCGTTGGCGTAGCCGTAACGCGTCGGAGTAACTTTTTTTCGTAACGCGTCGCCATCGGCGTAATCCTGACGCATCGGAGTAACGCTTTTTCGTGACGCGTCGCCGTCGGCGTAATCCTAACGCATCGGAGTAACGCTTTTTCGTAACGCGTTGCCGTCGGCGTAATCCAAACGCATCGGAGTAACGCTTTTTCGTAACGCGTTGCCGTCGGCGTAATCCTAACGCATCGGAGTAACGCTTTTTCGTAACGCGTTGCCGTCGGCGTAATCCTAACGCATCTGAGTAACGCTTTTTCGTAACGCGTTGCCGTCGGCGTAATCCTAACGCATCGGAGTAACGCTTTTTCGTAACGCGTTGCCGTCGGCGTAATCCTAACGCATCGGAGTAACGCTTTTTCGTAACGCGTTGCCGTCGGCGTAATTCTAACGCATAAGAGTAACGCTTTTTCGTAACGCGTTGCCGTCGGCGTAATCCTAACGCATCGGAGTAACGCTTTTTCGTAACGCGTTGCCGTCGGCGTAATCCTAACGCATCGGAGTAACGCTTTTTCGTAACGCGTTGCCGTCGGCGTAATCCTAACGCATCGGAGTAACGCTTTTTCGTAACGCGTTGCCGTCGGCGTAATCCTAACGCATAAGAGTAACGCTTTTTCGTAACGCGTTGCCGTCGGCGTAATCCTAACGCATCGGAGTAACGCTTTTTCGTAACGCGTTGCCGTCGGCGTAATCCTAACGCATCGGAGTAACGCTTTTTCGTAACGCGTTGCCGTCGGCGTAATTCTAACGCATAAGAGTAACGCTTTTTCGTAACGCGTTGCCGTCGGCGTAATCCTAACGCATCGGAGTAACGCTTTTTCGTAACGCGTTGCCGTCGGCGTAATCCTAACGCATCGGAGTAACGCTTTTTCGTAACGCGTTGCCGTGGGCGTAATCCTAACGCATCGGAGTAACGCTTTTTCGTAACGCGTTGCCGTCGGAGTAATCCAAACGCATCGGAGTAACGCTTTTTCGTAACGCGTTGCCGTCGGCGTAATCCTAACGCATCGGAGTAACGCTTTTTCGTGACGCGTCACCGTCGCCGTCGGCGTAACCGCGAGGTGCATTATGGGAAACGTGCCATAATGCACCGCTGTGACGCGTGCGTTGCATTATGGGACGTTTCCCATAGTGCACCGCGCCGGTGGGAGGAGGGAGGAGGGGGAAAGGGGAGGAGGAGAAAGAGGGAGAAGAAAGAGGGAGGAGGAAGAGGGAGGAGGAGGAGGATGGAGGAAGAAAATAGGGGGAGGAGGCGAGGAGGAGGGAGGAGTTGAGGCACACCGTCCCCTCCGTACCCTCCCTTCCTCCTCCTCAAGAGCTGCGCTCTAATTCGGCATTACAGGGAGTTGTAAACGTCTTTTAATTTTTATGGTACGTGCTTTTCTTTGATGCCCGAACGATAATCCTTCCTTTTCGCCTTCGCAAATTTGATTCAATTAATAATAACCTTGTTTTTAAAGCGACTACAAAGAAAAGACCAAAAAAATACATACAGGAGAACGACTTGCTGCGTAATGCGATTTGTGTCCTCCAACTGGTCTGGGCTCATTCGTCCAAGAATATATTTCTTTCTCTTGGTACAGACGCCTCCTTTTTCTATTAAGTAGTCTGTATAAAACCAAAGAAAATAGAACTAAAATTAAACGCTTAAGTTTTTCCTCCCGGCTTATTTTCGACACATTCATGTTTTCTTTTATTTTCTTATTCTCAACCTTGATAAAAACAAAAAAAAAACACTTTAGGCACGGTAGCGCATTCACTGTTTTAACTACGCGTGTGGTCATCGATAACAAAATATTGTGGCTACATATACAAATATCTCCAGCAGAAGATACATTAGTCAGCAACCAAGACAGCACTTAGTTTTGTAGTGATATTCGCTTCGGGTCGGTAAAGTGGTGCGAGTACTGCCGATATTTCCATTGTATCGGTAAAACTGTGCCGGTACCATTTTAATACTGTCGATGTCGACGAAATATCTGTTTTATTGTGGCGACGCGACCATTAGATATATGAATACAAACCGTGTTTTACCTGAATATCGTTTCTGAATCGGCAATAACTGCGCAGTATTAGGCATTTTCGGCCGAGTCGAAAATGATATTGAAAGAAAGCCGGTACTATTTCGCTGCTGATATCCACGGAATATCCGATATATTGCGCCAACGCAATCCTGATTTATATTGTACACAATCCGGGTAACCTCTACACGATTGGAACCATTGTTTATTTTACTTTCCTCACAAAAAGAGAACTTGGAAAGGGAGAGGGGGAGGCAGGGGATGACCAACACCTCCTAGAAATAAGGCCGTAGTACTCTTCTCGTGAAGTCGCAAAGGAAGGCCATTGGGGGCGCGCGTCGAAGCGAAGGCAACGCGCGTGGATCGACCGTCGTAACGCGCTTTTAGTCACATAGGCGTGTTTTATTAGCTAAAATGAAAGCTGCGCAAAGCAATGGTTCTAGAAAAACTTTATTACACGGGCAAACTATTACAGCCCTAAAAACATCGGTACGAAACGGCACGAGGTATGCGTATAAGACGCCTATAGAAATATGTGATTGTTCTAAGTCGAAAACATTGAGTCACGCAATTATTTCTGTAGGAATGCATATTTTATACAGAAATACTTCGACAAAATGGCGAGACACGCACTGCTTGGACACAGCACAGCAGATCACAGTTAAAAACCAAGTAGACGTAGTCAATGCGGACACGGATCGGAAAGTGTCACGATCATGTAAGCGATGTTATCGCGTGCAGTCACTGAATTCTTTCATTATACCTCGGCCACATGGCAAAATTAATGTAATTTCGATCGAATATCATTATGGGGTTGACAAATTAGCTTGCGACGCTCGTATAGTCACTCAAGACCGCGAGCTGATTAAATTCCTTATTATTTAATGAAGAGATATTAATTTTCCGTGTGGCAGGGGTACTAAACTTACTATTTAGTCAACTAATTTACTTATCCCTATGGGCTCTAGCTGCCTTAGAACAAAATATAACTTATTTTGCATACAATAATTCTATTACCTTAGTACAGTTCTCTAGCTGCCTTAGAACAAAACATAACTTATTTTGTATACAATAATGCTATTACCTTAGTACAGTTAAAATTCTAGTATAAACGTGGTAAAGGCAATAAAATAACATTAGTATAAATAAACACATAAGCATAAACAGCACTTTCAATAATCATACATACTCGTTATTTACCTTCCAGTAAAATCTAGAATATTACCACGCATATTTACAAATGTCGATGCAATAGCACACGGGTAACGACGAGGAACAAAATTTCATTCTATCACGAGATAAAAAAAAAAAAAAAAATCGATTGCAGCACTTTACTCGCGTCCCACATGACCAAGAAAGCCCGTAGATAAGTCGTTTCTCACCTGTCGATCCTATCCATACGTCCCGCGCTATCCGCCACGAAAAAATTTGAACACGAACTCCAAAAAGTGTGTTTGTCGAGATAGGGGTCTATCGATAATCGACCAGTGACATCGCTGACTTGTTGCTACACATGTAGCTCTAAACGCACCATGACTCTTTCTGCGAATCCACGTAAATGCCATAGAAACAAGCGAAAAAAAAACTACCCAAAACTGCGGTGACGACAAAAAAAAAAAAAACGACTTGGAGAAGGAAACAAGCCTCAAAAGAACCACACACAAGAACACCGGCAGCAGGACGAAAGGCTTAACGTTGTAGACCCACCTCTTGCTCGTGTGCGCTCCCTGCGGCGATGACTGATTTTTTTTTTCGATTTTCTTCCCTTCTGAAATGTCTCAGCGTTCCTTTTCAGACAGTCAGCAGCTCACACACAACGTAAATTTACCAGAATCGGAGCCCGTACGAGGGAAGATGTCGCGTCGGAGCCGGTTTATTCGAAAAGCGTGGAGAGCTGCGGAACTGCACTTACTCCCGCGGTTACGGGGATTCATAAATATAAATTTGGTGCTTTCAACCTTGGTAACGCGTTATCTATCTATATCTATATATATATATATATATATATATATATATATAAACGAACATATGCAGATGAATGAACTGTACTTAATTCAATAAATCAAAGAATCAAAGTTTTCAGGAACCCGCCGAAAGCCAAAAATCGGCGGAGCCAGGATTTGAAATCTGGGCCTCCCAATGTCCGGTCGGGTGTGCTAACCTCTACACCACTCCACCTTGGCTTTGTGGCATTCCCTATCTGTCTTATTAATGCACAAGAAACGAAATGTATCCAATCGGAGGTGTTCTGGAAACACACGCCTCCGCGTGGAACGCGGTACGACGCTTGGTGTCACGTGGTACGTGCTCGTTTGTGCTCCAGAAATCCTCCCACTGTTTGTCTCGTCACGTGTACATGTAGTAGTCTTCTTTGTTTATGAGCTTTTAGAGACACGGAACATCATCATCTGCGAGATTCAAGAGCCACGTTATTGAATATACAACACGGGCACTTTCACGTCATCGTACGTGGTCTTCGAGGGGGAAATAAACGAACATATGCAGATGAATGAACCGTACTTAATCCAATGAATCAAAGAATCAAAGTTTTCAGGAACCCGCCGAAAGCCAAAAATGGGCGGAGCCAGGATTTGAAATCTGGGCCTCCCAATGTCCGGTCGGGTGTGCTAACCTCTACACCACTCCACCTTGGCTTTGTGGCATTCCCTATCTGTCTTATTAATGCACAAGAAACGAAATGTATCCAATCGGAGGTGTTCTGGAAACACACGCCGCCGCGTGGAACGCGGTACGACGCTTGGTGTCACGTGGTACGTGCTCGTTTGTGCTCCAGAAATCCTCCCACTGTTTGTCTCGTCACGTGTACATGTAGTAGTCTTCTTTGTTTATGAGCTTTTAGAGACACGAAATCATCATCATCTGCGAGATTCAAGAGCCACGTTATTGAATATACAACACGGGCACTTTCACCTCATCGTACGTGGTCTTCGAGGGGGAAATAAACGAACATATGCAGATGAATGAACCGTACTTAATCCAATGAATCAAAGAATCAAAGTTTTCAGGAACCCGCCGAAAGCCAAAAATCGGCGGAGCCAGGATTTGAAATCTGGGCCTCCCAAGGTCCGGTCGGGTGTGCTAACCTCTACACAACTCCACCTTGGCTTTGTGGCGTTCCCTATCGGTCTTATTAATGCACAAGAAACGAAATGTATCCAATCGGAGGTGTTCTGGAAACACACGCCGCCGCGTGAAACGCGGTACGACGCTTGGTGTCACGTGGTACGTGCTCGTTTGTGCTCCAGAAATCCTCCCACTGTTTGTCTCGTCACGTGTACATGTAGTAGTCTTCTTTGTTTATGAGCTTTTAGAGACGAACATATATATATATATATATAAAATAAATTCTACAAGACTGCGCCTTTAAAAGTATATTAATGTCAGATAAACGCTCATGAGGACCACCACGCCGCTCGACAAGATACGTTTGTTTCACGTCGATACCAGATATTTTCTCACGTAGTTGCGCCATGGCCTTCCTTCTCCGATATTTTGACGTAACCACTCGGAGCGCTACGGGTCTATTTCTGGAGATGATGGGATGACACGAGCGAGAGAGGAGGCAGAATAAGAAGGAGAGTAAACCCAACCTTTTTAGTTCAACGAATTTCGAAACTATAGAGACATAACCTCACGTGACCAGGCTCCTTGGCGCCCTCACTGCCTTTACCGCCGAATGCCGAGTCGCCGACACTTCAGTTTTGCACGGATCGCAGTTGTGACTGGGCGCGGCTGTCGTGCACGGTTTCGGATCGGAACTCGTCATCGCTGCTGTTTCATCTGGATTACTCGAAGACGCGAAATATTCACAAGGTAGGCTTGACGTTTGGCTAGTGAGAAGTATGTTGTACTCGACGCAGAATCGAATCTGCATCAGCTTCGGTTCGAGTTTCTATACCGAATGTTCTTTATATGCAGCTTGCTTTAGAGTCCGAGTTGAGGTTCCAAAGACAAATGTCTGCCCTCGTGGACGTCGTGATCAATGCAGTAAACATATTTTCAAACATTCACGGAAAACGCTATAACTTCTTTGACATTGATCGACAGCTGCAGCCAGGCAGAGCGAAGCATCTCTTGATCAACCAGGGAAAGAAGATTTCAAGATTCACTTTGGTACACTGTCTTGTGTAAGATTTCCAATAACATGTTTAATACTTCTAATATATATATGATTTACGCAAGTAACAATAGAATGCCTTAGGTGGCAAAAAGGTGAGATTGAAGCATTTATTTCATACAGGCAGACAATGTCCCCTTGTATTATTTTTGACGAGAGAAAGAATACAATTATTGTAAGACCAATATTAATAAACGTTCAACACATCAACGATATGAAAATTTCCCCAAGCTTGGTGAGTTAATTTCTTTTTTGTCTGTTCATTCCGCAGGCAGAGGTGTCAGACAAACCCACTTCGTCTGACCCTCACATATTCGCAACAGCTGAGAAGATTGTGATTTACGACGGAAAACCAGGAGAACTTGTTCCAGTGAGTGATCCGTACACACTGGAGAAGGCCCTCGTGATGCAATACCCTCTCGCACTTGCGCAGCCCTTGATACTGCTCCAAAAACTGCTATTGCCCAAGGACGCTGCACCCCGAGCATTAATGAACGGAAAACTGAAAGCATTGCTGGTTAAGCTGGGACAATGAAGACCTGTGTGACTTATGTCGAACATTACCTTGCATAAAAAAAATCATTCATTTTGGAACATCGTCGTGGACAGGGCATTTAACTTTTTTTTTTAATTACTTCAAAGGGGTTATGACACGAAAATTAAACGGATAGATTATTCTTGAAATGGAATGCTCATAGGCTACGAAGTATATACACCAGGTTACGCTATTTTTAGAGCTCTGGTAATTGCAACATTTAATATACGAATTTTTATCATTTTGATCTGGCGACCAGGCAACACTGCCCAAGTTTGTCACACCATCGTGTCCATAAACCGCGTGATCAGGAAAGCTCTCTCATTCTAGGTGCCCCCATGATCGCCCACGCTCTCCTCGCCGCGGTACAATCAAAACCGCTCACTCAACTCGGTAACCCGAACGCTGTTCTCGCTCTCTTCCCCGGCCCTTTTACTTTCCACCCTGCATGCGCCTGCGAAATATTCCCGGACGACGGTGACCACGGGCGTCTGCAAAACGTTTTCCAGGGGGGTGCACACTTATATCCTCCTCCCCCCGCTCCCGGGGAAAGGTTATGTTGGCTATTTTCAGCACGTTTCACCCTTACTCTCTACCTGCTTTCACGACTGCGCCCTGGATTTGGGGCTACAACCCACTGATCTCTATGACAATCGCTAAATCGCGCTTCCCTCTCCCGCGAGTGAAGCCAGTGGACTGTCCTCTTGCATCTCAAAAAATCGCGTTTTTGGAGCGTTGCGGGGGCTTGCGGCAGCGTGCTGAAGACACATTTTCTACTCGTTCGTCACCATTCGCCGAAGAAGTTCTTTAAAATCTTCTGTAAGCCGTGAGACGTGCCGTTGAGAACACGTCGAAAATTTTACGGAAGCGCAGTGCCACAGAAAAAGGCACAACGGGTCGAAAGCAAGTTTCGCCGGTCTCGCGGAGTAATCAAAACTGCCTTGGCACTTTATTATTTTTTTGCCGTTTAAATTTGCCGTTTTTTCAATGGCCATTTTTAATTTTCAGATACTAAATAGCATATTGGGAATAGTAAATCCATGGTATTAAGAAAATGTAGTTGGTTTGGGTAACTAAAAAACTGACGGAGTACCCTTTAACTGGTGTGGGTGCAGCTCCCCCCCCCCCTCTCTTGCGCTTTTCTCGAAATTCCAGGGGGGGGGGGGGCAACTGTCCCCCCTTGCTCCCCTCTGCGGACGCCCATGACGGTGACCACGGCGAGTTCGTCCGTAACTCGTTGTCGCTGCAGCTGGACATCAGCGGGTCGCAGTCAAAATGAGCAGCTTCCAACATCTCTTGATAGCAATCACTCTCATCGCTGCTGCGATCAATGTCGAACACTTTGACAAGGCGAGCGATGCCGTAGACGTAATCGTCACGGACCGCATGCTCGAAACGTGGAAGGTAAATGAGGAAGCTGAAGCTCAAGACGCCAAGAGAGCCAAGTCTGTGAGTGCATGCAAGAGGACGCCGCGCGGGAGGCTGGCTACACAGCCAGCCTCCAGCTCCACCCGGACTCGCCCCTCCGAGGGACCCGCAAAGAAATCGATTGATCAACGAAACCATCGCGCCATTTTCGAAACAAATTTAGCAGGATTATAGGAACATTCAATGGGTCCTAGCAGTATAGTTATCTCATATTTTATTTTTGGCGTGTCATAACTTTTTGAAGGTTTTGACAATAAAGTGAGTGGTTCTTAACATATGTTACATTGTTTAAGCTGCCCAAGCGCATACTTTTATGCGGGACGTCTATATTCTCCAATCAGCGAGCCTAAGTAAGTGTAAAAATGACGAGGGTCACGAATATTATTGACTCTACTTAACTTTAAATGAGGGCTGATTTGAGGGCGAGGGACGTGCTTCGTGCTTAATTTTGTTACTCAAAGTTATGCTCAAGGAAGGTCTTAAATTGACGAAGATGTCTTCCTGGAAAGTATACATAAGTAAATTATATATACCGAGCTTATTTCTTATTCTTTACGGTGCTTTTAAGAAAGTGAGGTATTGCTACGTGGATGCAGTCTTTGCCGTATTTTATGGGACTTGGCAGACATTAGATGAGGGGATAAAAGTCACATTTCGTTGACTAATTAATCCATATACCGGGTGTTTTCCTTTATTCTGACAGATTTGTTTAAAAAAAAACAAAAAAACATAAAAGCTACACTTACGCGGTTTGTGCGAGTGAGTTATACGCCCGGGTTGACATTCTGTGGGCGGATAATCTTTGTGATAAGTCGGCTAATTAATTACAATTCGTTAATTAACTTTTTAATTGGTGAAAATAGGCATATGGTTTCAATTACAAACTTGTTGAGTGATATCAAAAACCAATAAATCAGTCATTTTCGGAAAGACTATCAGCGCGTGAGAAGCGTAGTATTGCACTAAAGTTACCCCTCGTGGAGCAGGTACAAGGCTAGCAGTTACGTTAAGGAGCCCGCGCAATTTTTTCCGTCTGTTATCTAGCCCCAGCCTTGTACCTGCTCCACGAGTGGTAACTTTAGTGCACTACTACGCTTCTCACGCGCTCAAAGTCTTTCTAGAAATTACTGATTTAGGGGTTTTGGATGACGCTCAGCAAATTTCTAATTGGAACCATATGACTATTTGCACTAATTAAAAAGGTACTTAACAAATTTTAATTAATTAAACAACTTATTGCAAGGATTAGCTACCCCCATAATGTCCCTCCGGGCGTATAACTCACTCGCACAAACCGCATAAGTGTAGCATTCATGGCTTTTTTTTTAAACAAATCTGTAAGAATAAAAAAAAAAACCTGTATATTGATTAACTTTTGAATGAATGGCCCCATTGGCCATTTCGCCATTGCAGTCTAATGGGACCAGTATTAAAGCCTGACCCAATTCAGACGGTTCGCAAAAAAGAAATAACAACCTTTGAAATATTTTTTGTTTATAAGTTTGCCTTCCTTCCTTGTTTCGAAACCGCACGCAGAAAGGCGCGCCTCATTATGGTTCGTAGAAGCATGACGCAGTTGTATCGGGCTTCCTCGTGACTATCTGGACCGCGTGCCTTTGCTGCATGCGCCGGCGTCAAACTTAAATGATAGTGGCGGAGGGACAGAAGTAATTACGTCACTTTCCTACGGGTTATAATCAGCTTGCGGTCTTGAATCGAGCGAAGGCAAACTTTTAACTATGAATACATCAGAGATCGTTGACTTTCACGAATTGCCTCAATTAAGTTAGGCAGTAACCATTATTCCCGTTAAAACTGCAGTTGCGAAATGACCAATTAAGCCATTAATTAAAAGGTTAATTATCAAATTTTAGTTAATGAGTGAACATAATATGACGTGTATAATCTCATATAATGTGCGTCGACTCAACAAAAATGCGGTGAAGACGGCATCCATGTAGCTATTACCGCCTTTTCTAAAAAATAAAAAAAAACAACTGTAAAAATAGAAAAGGCCCCGACGGAACGGTCGCCCATATTTTTAAACCTTAAAGGATAAAGAAAAGTGTGTATATCAGACGCAACAGTAAACTTTACGTAGGAGCTTCCACGTGACCACTACTTAGAGGGTTAAGAGTTGGCGGTAACATTGTAACTTCTATATTTAAAAGTACATATCTGCTAAAACGTATGCTCTACTAAAGGTTACCCGGCTAAGAGTAGCTTGAGTGTGCTTTATTTGGCTGTTTAAATATACTGCGATTCCGGAGATACTGCCCTCCAAGTGGCGCGCAGCGATGAGCGCTAGACGTTTTCGAGCTCGCCACGGCGTAGCTCTGTACACTTAACACCTGCCGCAAGTCGCGGCTTTGACTGCATTCAAGTTGATCGAAAAGCGATTTCTCTGCCCTTGAAGCTTCGCTTCCACTTGAGTGAATACTCCCTCTAAAAAGATTAATTCAAGACGACAATTGCAGCCGCACGCGAATTGCATAAATACAAAAGCAAATACTACAATAGAAATAATTGCTACGACTTGCCGTGCGGGGAAGCAAACACAATGCTTGAAGCCGCTGTGGAGCGGCTTGATTTATTGGCTTTCAAATAATAATGGTATGAGCGTTTACTTTTTACTAAGAGATTCATCCCCTGAGCCGTTCACAATGCTCTCAGAAGTATGATATTACCGAAAAAAGTCAACATGCTGGGAATATTATTTATGGCTTAGGTGGTCACCGATAAAATCCGTACCTTTAAAACGACCAATATAAAATGCGGAAACACAAAGCTCAGAAGTAGTGATCGGGCTAGTGTGCTGTTGGATTGATGTTTGTATATGCCGTGTATGTGCATGCGCTCAATGATCAGCTGATGCGTGTGGTATGCGTGATGTGTCTACATGTGTGTATTAATAAAGGTGCCCTAAGGGCCCGAAGCGTAATGGTGGCGTGAGCAAATTAAAATATTTTTTGCAGCACACGAATTGGGCGGTATCTAGCGCCGACGCTCCAAGTACTCTGTAGATATCCGTGCGATATCTGGCGGGTACTCAGGCGACACTGCCAGTACTCGATTGACATACGCGATGTCCGGCGGATACTCAGCCAACGCTGGCAGTACTCCAATGTTAATGTGCTGGTACTGCCCCACTTTTGAAACGATAATGTCTAGACATCGTGCGGATGGGACGAACCGTATATTCGGAGTATTTGCCAACAATTTTGTGTAGGTACTCGCCTAATATTCTTGTGCCGCTTGGGCAGTGTTTGGTGTGTGGCGTAAGCTCAGACCCCAAGCCAACCGTGGGTTTAGACCCACCCACGCCATGTTGTGCAAGGTATTAGATGCGGACACTTGATTATAACCGTGATTTATTGCCCGCCATCTATCTGTACGGCTAACGTTTTTGTTTTATTTCGTTGAGAGCTTTTTGGACTATGCCACGTCTTCAGGTCTTCAGTTGACGTTGATTGTTGACTTTAATATCGATGTCCTGTCCTCTAGACCAACGTGTATAAAATGTATGCAAGTTGTACGGTGTTATGGTTTTTTTAATGTTATTGATAAACCTATTAGAGTTACCTCGGACACGACTCCGCTGATTGATTTGTGTATAACGATCTGTGATCCCAGCGAACTTACAGGGGTCTGTTAACATGAAACATAAGTGATCATCTTCCAATATTTTGTGTTTTTGAAAGATTAACGAAGAGCTGTGTGGCTGGTCTTTATTTAACGTACCGACCTCTTAATAAAGCAAACCTCGACATACTCTATGATTTCGTGTCAAATACTAATTGGGAGTTTGTATTTAATGAGTGTGATCCACACGTATCATATGGTATTTTTGTGAATAGGATTATATTATTTTATGACCACGCTTTCCCGGTAAGAACATTGAAAAAAAAAACATAGAAAGTCAAGAAATCCATGGGTAACTCTAACACGTTATAAGAGAATAAAGGACCGAGATCGTTTGTACGATAAATTCCTAAAGATCGGAGACAAAGAAATCCTGATTAACAAAAAGAAACTCCGCAATAAACTAACATCGGACCTGAGAAATGCACAACGTGAATGTTATGCAAACAAATTTATGAGCATTTCAGGGGATCCCAAGAAAATTTGGAACACTGTGGGACACTGGATCTCCAAAAATAGAAATCCACCTCCAAATGAACTCGCGATTGACGGCATCAACTACAAAGTAATCAGTTCTTTGATATATTTAACACCCATTTCTCGACATCTGGTTCATTCTCCTCTCCCCAAACCAGTGTAGGCAATGTCACGTCATATATAAGTCACAGCATATCTAACTCGATTTTTTTTTCCCGGACTGATGAGGAAGAAATACTCACACTGATTGCTAGTCTTAAAAATAGCACAGTTGCAGGTGAGAATCGCATGGCTGCAACCTTGCTTGGGAAGGACTGGCTGAAGCACATCCGCTTAAACTGGTCGCAAATGATAATTGTGAACTCAGTAACTTCTAAACAACAGTTGCTTCTAGACCAGTTCGATGCCGTGTTTTATGAGTCTTTTAGCGCAATCAAATTCTACTGTGGGTCCACTGCCCTGAATGCAGAATCGCGACCAGCGCTCTGCAAAGCCGGAGTGGTACCGTTCGCTCTAAAAGACAAGGTAGAAAGGGAGTTCCGCGATCTCGAAGCGAAAAGGGTACTGTATCCTGTACAAAAAAGGAATGGGCAACTCCTCTTGTGGTGGTGCCGAAAAGCGACGGCACCGCAGTGAGGTTATGTGGGGATTCTCCTGTAAGCCTGAGCCCGTGCATTACAGTGGCACACTATTCGTTACCATTGCTTGAAGATGTGTTCGCGTCACTGGCGGGAGGTACATACAAGCTTCACCGCGGTCGATTTTTCAAACGCGTATTTGCAGCTCAAACTGGAGGCAAATCACAAGAGCTAATCCCAATCAACATCCATCTTTTTTTTTTTCACATGCCGGCCATTTGGGGTTACTAGTGCACCAGCCAATTTTCAGCCGGTAATAGATCGGGTATTAAAAGAGATAGAAGGCGAAATGTGCTACCTTGATGACGTGCTAATTGCCGGAAGGATGGAAGGGGAGTCTCTTAGACGCACGGAACAGATGCTAAAAAGACACCGTCGGCATATTATTCGAGTAAATGTTTCCAAGTGCCAGTTACCCTAAAGCCATAGTTAGGTATCTGGGTCACTAAATATGTAAAACATGCATTCATCGAACTAAAAAAAACAAAAAAAGTCGAGGCTATTTTCCGTCACAGAGCTGAAAGCGGTTTTGTGATTGGTGTATTTTTACGCCAAAATGTTGTCGGAAACAGCCATAATTCACGAACCAATGTTCAGGCTACAGCGAAAAGCAGCAAAATGGGCATGAACAGAAGAATGCGAAAACATCTTTCTTCAATGCAAACTGCATGTCAGTTATGAGTCAGTGCTAGTGCTGAATGATTTCAATAAGCCACGGCACCTAACGTGCGATGCGTCTGCGTACGGCCTCGATGCGTACGGCCTTACCGCGGTGGAGCGAAACTGGGCACAAGTGGATCGCAAAGCACTGGTCATAGTTTTCGTCAAAAAGTAACACAAGTATTTATTTGGGCGGCAGTTTGAGACAGTGCTTGATCACTAGCCTTTGACCCTGCTGATTGACCCAAGAAGGCATTCTAGTCAATTGGCGGTAGCCAGGTTACAGCATTGACAAAATCGTTGGCTGCATATCAGTAAACCATCCGGTATAAAGAAAAGTCAGAGTGTGAGGCGTGCCCAGGGCTTGTCAAGAGTGCCGTTACAAGCGACTGCCGTGGAGGAGCAGCAAATTGCTGGTCCTCCACGGCACGGCCGTTTACGGCACGAGAGGTGTCTTAGGAGGCGGAAGAGACATGGCGCGGCTGCCGAACGAAATGGAGGAGAATTTCCGGCCATCATTCAGCCGTCGTCACGGGTTTTTTTATCGAGCAAAGCTCTTTCTTGTGGAACACTCGAGTCGTCATTCCACAGTCTTTAAGGCCAAGCGTGCTTTTCCTATTGCGCGAGGGGCATCGAGGTGGCAGTAAAATTTAGACACCTGCTCGTAGTTGGATTTGGAGGCTGCCACTTCACGCAGATTTAGAAACAAATGGTCAGACGTTGTGAGGAATACTAAAGCGTGCGAAGTGCAGCGCAGCATGTTTCACTTCAGTCGTGAACAATAACGGGCAACCCATGGGATAGAGTTTATTTAGCCTTTGCGGAATTCGATTAAGAGGCCTTGTTGTTCATGGTAGATGCCTTTTCCAAGTGGCTAGAAGTGAAACTCATAAACACCCCTACGGCCTCAGCCACGATGGAAGCTGTAAGAGGGGTATTTGGCGCTTAGTGCCTACCCAGGGCCTTCGTAACAAGTAACGGGCTACAGTTTAGGATGGCAGGAGTTCGAGCGATTTTTGAGTGGGAATCGATTGCGGCAACTGTTTACGCCACCATGTAATCCACAATCTAATGGTGCCGTGGAACGATCAGTACAGACTACCAGAAGGGGACTGTTGAAAGCCGAACTCGAATACGAAAAGTTGGGGCGCAAGCGCACGTTGGAGCACCGGATCGACAACTTTTTATTTGCCTACCGAACGGCACCCCACTCATTCACGGAAAAAGAACCAAGCGATTTGCTCCTAGGTTGGAAACTTCGGACAAGACTGCTCATGATTAAACCATGCGCAGTGACAGCATAAAAAGATAAAGTGGAACGGATCAAGCTCATGGTGAATGAAAAGAGGGGAAGAAGTCGCGAGTTCTCAAGGGGTCAAGGCGTGTATGTCAAAACCGTGCGAAATGAAAAGGTGAATTGGTGGCTGGGGAAAGTTGTGAAAAGGGTGTCAAACGATACATTCTTGATGCACGTAGATGGTGCTCTTCGATTTTGTAGCGCGGATCACCTCCGATGTAACGGGGATGCAACAAGGGCCCCTTGGTCTCGAACGTCACTGCATGACGAGGAGACAAATCAAGAAGGAATAATTCACGATAAACCGAGAGAGAAATAGAAGAGGAACCAACTCCGCCTAGGCACCAACCAGGACAAGTAAGCACTTGGCAATCCACTATATCCAAACGAAACCCTGACAAATAGGGCTACACGAAATATTTGTGATCCTGTATAACATGCCGTGGTCGCGAAATAAGAGCAGAGAAGTGTTGTATTTGTAGCCTTGTAGGAGGCTACACGTAATGAATGCTTGTGTGATAAAACTGTATATTTATAGTTGATAACACTGCGGGAGGGCATGTCTTGTTTCATTCCTGTTGTACCGGCCAAGCTGTATTATTAAACTGAATGACCTGCATATGCACGATTTGTTTTGCCTTACTTTCTCCAATTCTATGAAGTCGAATGCCAGTTTTGTTTGGTGATATATGTGTTTACTTAGCCATATATTCACAATGTTAGGTAATAAATATAGTGTGTCATGAACAAGCCCAAAGCCCGCTTCGAGAAGATACCCGGGCTCTGCATTTGAGTCGTCGTCTTTTAGCAAGTATTATGAAATAGATTAGAACTAAGAAAAATATTGTCACAAATGACAAGTGATGAGGCGGAAAATAACTGAGTAAACTAAACGTTTAATCGGGCGAACTTGTGCCCAAAATAAAGAAGGAAACAAACGATAACAGTAGAGCGTCGCGGGCGTCGAAGTCGGCGAAAGAGCAGAGTCGAACGCTGAGGCGAAACTGAGTCCGGTTGGTTACGCGGAGCCCCTTTTGTGCACGCGTGGGCTTCTGGAACATTCGGCCTGGAACACTCGGCGCGCAGAACATTCTAACCTAGAACGAGCAACACGGTTCTCGAAATGACCAGAAATCTAAATTGGAAGAATAAATAAAAGACGCGGCGCTGCCAGGGATCGAACCCTGGGCTTTCTGCGTGGAAGGCACGCGCGATAACCGTTAGGCCACGAGCGCGCTGCCTACTTAGTTAGCTGCGCTCGCGGCAATATTTGATTTGGAGAGGTATTTTTGATCTTTAAACGCTTGCAGAGTTCTTCCGTTGCGAATGAACAGATAATGTTTCGATTCATTCATGTTCGTCACGAACGGTTTACAACGAGCCGGTTGCGTTTATAGCTTGCCTACACGGCAACACCATGGCTTGTCGACAAATGTCGGAGAATACGTTTCCCTCAATTTCAGGTTTTGCTAAGAATAATTTCACAAATAAACCACTTACACTCCACGTATGACTCGAATCCAGTTTCGCCATCCTTCTGAAGGTGTGTCCTGAAAACAACATATTCACAATCATGTGTTTTTAAAAATTACCAGGTAATGAAGGGACTGTCGGTTTAGAATGAAATGCAAACAGCGGCACGCGTGGCCTTATAGATGCTCCGCAAACTTGCGGCAACTAGGAGCTCATAAAACTGCGGAATGGAGAGAGGGGCTACGAGGGTATGCCAATCGGAGTTTGCGCGCACTCTGGCAGAGCCCTTACCACCCTGTAGTTTTGTTAGTTCCTAGCTGCCTCTAGGTAGCGAAGTATGTTTCGTTGACCATGCGCTCCGCTGTTCGCATTTCATTTGTACTCGATATTACAGTAAACATCATACGCCCAGCTGGCTTGCAAGCCGCCTGGGCATGCCAAATGGTGTATCAAAAGGCTCTGTGGGTGCACATTCCGTGATTGAACCAGTAGAACGCAACCTATTTATGCAGGCCGTAGTGCTGACGTTTCCACATCACCCTAAGGTGACGAACGCGGGGCATGAATTGGCCACAAGAGCTGCGTCGGCTTTCGACGCAATATACGTGTCCAATACGTAGGCGTTCGCCTCCTTAGGGTGACTTGGAATTTTAACTCTACGGTCTTCTTACCTGTACCAAGGCGACCGGCCCATAGCATGTTTATTTTCTTCTCAAGCTACAATGGGCTAAGGTCGCGAGTCCTTAGCGAGGGTTTGGAAGAAGATAGCTATAGTAGCGGGTAATGTAATAAAAACAGGGGTGGCAGAAATACTCAAAAATGTATTTGGAAATACAAATACTGGGATAGATTAAAGGAGTAGCCAAAATATTGATATTAAATACATATGTAAAAATGTATCACGATACGTATCGGAAATACATTTTAAATATTTAGGCAAAAAGTATTTGGAAATACAAATACAGGAATACATTTTAGGGAGGGAAGAAATACAAATACAGAAATTCTGATACTGCAATACATTTTTTACATTTGTTAGAGACGCCAACTGAGATGACGCTTGCTGTTTGAAGTGGACGTTTTTGATCCCGAAATTACTTTCCCGTAGGCTTGGCACTTTGCCTTGAAGGTAATGGTATCGGACGACGAGGATCGAGTCTTCAATGGGCTCAAAAAAACGTTCCATCAAGGACTGACCGCGGTCCCTTCCCTGATATCCTGTCTGTCTGACGAGGGATGCGAAAAGAATTCGACCTCTTAATAAATTCTGTCACCCTAAATCCATCAAAACGTCACCACGCCCATGTCCAATAAGGACGTCCCGTCCAACATTGATCACATGATGTCACGGTGGAATAAACTGGTATTCTTTATATGTAGGTGTGACCTTGAACATTAAACTTTACCACGCTGCTGTATGAAAGTACAATAGGTACTTTCGTTGTAGGTTATCTCGTTGGAGATCGTGCAGGCAGTGTCGTTTGAAATTTTCGAGAATAGTGGACCACCTGAAGCATCCTGAAACACATGTCTCATCTTCTGCTAGTACGGTTAAAAACAAAAGCGATATAATACCTGTTGTGAAGGTCCTTCCTGCAGACCCTGCGCCACCGACGCATGGATGGCAGTCATCAAGTTTCGCCTAGCATCGCCCAAACAGAGACCTCGTGGATTGCGACCTGATATTGCCGGCACATGATGCGAGCTCTCTAAGAAACAGCGCGCTCGAGACCAGTCGCAGTTGGACGAAGTCTGGGTCCGCACAGCGAGGCGACGTCTAGCCTCCTTCCTGGGTTTCGGATCCCCAGAGCAGCGGGTCACGTTCATATCGGCTGATGACGTACCCGTGAACCATGCAATATTACGGGCGCAGCCGCAGACGCATTAGAATATGTGTTGAACTTCACTGCGGGAGTCATCCTACTATTTCAAGTCAACCACCGCCAGGCTCGTGCTGCAACAGACTGTTTGTGACTCAGCATTGCCGGCTCGGTGTACTGTGTACGCTAAAGGCAAGAGAAACATTCATAAGCAGACATTGGATGCCAGCAAACAATGACTCAAGAAATCCGTACCTAAGGACCTGCGGCACAAGATGCTCTGACTCCACTCCTGGCACGCCACCTGGTTCGAGTCCCCGACTACGCAACCCTTCTCAGAAGAAAGAGGAGGACGCATAGAAAAATAGTTTGGAGAATCGGAAGGAACCTTAAACAGCATAGCAACAATGCCCCAGCATCTTCTTAACCCTGATGCCCTGAGAAGTAAAAACAAATAAAAAATATGCGTTCGGACTTGTTAATTCTTTTTTCGGTGGGGGGAGGGGGGGGGGGGGGAGGGAGTATTTCTCAAGAAATGTAACGAAATACATTTCATCCTGATTGTATCGCGATACAAAGAAGCATCCCAAAATGTATTTCGATACAGGAATACAGATACTGCTGAAAAAAATGTATCGCGACACAGAAATACAGATACGAAATGTATTTCTAAAATACTATCGCGATACATTTGTATCGCGATACTGCCCAACCCTGAATAAAAGTAATAGTATGAGATGTGTATAAGCGCACACGGGATAGATATGGGTTGAGGGTATGAATTAAAATTGTAGTCGGTGTATAAGGCGGATTTTATACAGAAATTTAAATACAAAATTACGCGGAATGCGCGGCTCATCACCAAATAAAGTGACTAAGTGGAGTAGAGTATGTTCGCTATAAATTTGCGAAAAATGTTTGAAATGTTCTTGCTGGTACTAGGAGTACTCAGCTTGACTATGACATTCACAGAATCTGGGGCATACTGTCCGCGCCACAGGTGCCCACGATTGAGACGTTTATGACCAATCCGTAGCAGGCACAGGACCACCACGTAGAAGTATTCCCGATGCCGGGCACTCATCCATTCACTTAAAAAAAAAATTAGCAGCGACGCTTGTTCTCAAAGTCCTATACTGCATAGAGTGCAGTATTTAAGATGAGATGGTTTGAAATTTTTTATGAGACATTAATTCATACTTTCTGGGAATGACGAGGAAACTTTCTTTTCATCCATTTTCTCACTGTAATGAGCGGAGAAATTGAATACATAACTCACGTGACGTCAATTTCCCCTGCTAAAGTTAGCGGAAAAACTAAAGTAATGTTTAGATGACGTGAAGTGAATTGTTTTATTAAATATACATACATTGTATTCGTCACGTGTCGTCAGGTCACGCCACGCCGATTTCCCTGCAAAATTTAGCGGGGAAACTGAAGGTGCTTAGTTGATGTGACATCGATTTCTCTGACAAACTTAGTGGTAAAACAAAGTTTGCGTGTAGGCCACGTGACATCAGGTGACATGACATCAATCTTTTTGCTAAATTTAGCGGGGGAACTATATCGGTGTGTCATGACGTCAATCCACTTGACATCAAATTTTCCTGAAATCCTGTAGGTACAGTGCATTGGCGTGTAGGTCACCTTACGTCAGGTAACGTTAGGTTAACTTTTCCGGTAAAGTTAGCGGGAAAATGAAATCTGTGTATATGTGACTTGACGTCCGGCCATATTACATTATTTCTCCTCTGACTTTGGAGGGGAAACTTAGTTGTTGTAGAGACCCAGTCACGTCACGTGACGCGAAATAAAATGACGTTACATGACTTAAAACCAATTTAGTTTTCCCGCTAAATTTAGCGGGATATTGTCGGATGGATGGCCGGATGGTCGGAAAAAAGCTTGGGAGTTGAGGCTCGTATAAAAAGCATTTCATGCTTTAAAAAGGTTTTACAGCATGCAGGTTGCTGTGTTGAATTATTTCGCTTATCATATTGAATGGGTTAAAACAGCGCTAAAAAGACGAAGGACCAGTAAAAAAAAACACACAGACACAGCGCTGACTTACAACTGAAATTTTTACTTGTGCGCCATTGAGCAAGTAAACTTGAAACGAGATAAACATACAAGCAATCGACCCGATAACACGTCATCTTCCAATCGAGCCGACACGTGGCTACACGTATTTACCCGCATTTCTGATAAAATTCATCTCATCACTAACCGGGGCAAGTGACGGAACACTTATGCACATACCCACGTCATGATCATGATTGGTTTGAAGTTGCGAAAATGCGTCTCATAAATTGTTGGTGAGTATCGTTCCTAGAACGTTTGGTCAGTGTCTAGTCACAACGAATGAAGTGATAATTCCAGGAGATTATAGCGGTTAAGCATTGGGGCTGTGGAGTCTTTGTGCACTCACAGAAAAAAAAAGGGAATATTCTTACACCCCTTGTCCCATATACGACACCCCAAAACTTCATTTCGACGTACAGCGCGTGGCGTCGAACAAACGGCCTCAACTTTTACGAGGTGCTTGAGAACGGTCAGATGTACTTCATTAAACAGGTAAAGTACGTAGTAAAGACTACAGAAGAAAAACACTGAGGTTTTGAAGTAGAGCCAAGAAAACCCCAAATTTTTTTTTTTTTTTTGTAGGCAGTAACACACACATTAGCTATTTTAATAAGTTGTACCACTCGGCTACCAAGCCGCTCGTGAAAGTTGGCAACTTCGGTTTGAGGTGAGCGCCCTATACGTAGAACGGAAATTTTGCGGTGTCGTTTATGGGACAAGGGGTGTAAGAATATTCCCTTTTTTTCTGAGAGTGTGTCTATTCTTGCAGACCTTACAGAACTACTCTTCCTTATCGCGAAAGGAGGAACAATGGATGGTTTGCTTTGAAAAGTTCTTTAGAACCTGATGTTTTTTTTAGGTTATCACGAATATGGTGCTGAGTAAGTGATGAGGGACTGGGTTTACGAGAGCTTCAGACGCGCGTGACTTACTCTCGAAGTTGCGCAATTTCCGCAGTGCGGCCGAAAGTCAACGCGTCTCCTTTCAGGAGAAGTCTCGCGACCGTGGGCACTGACGCCGGCGACGGACAGGTCGCACATGCTTTCGTCGGCTTGCGGGGCGAAGTTGCGGGACGCTGAGAGTTCACGGAACGCTGGGGTAAAGTACGCTCATTGATTGACTGATTGATTGGGGTTTCATGTCACAAGGGCGGCTAAAGTGAAAATGCGCCAAGAGCTTAAACCATTATGGTAACGAGGGTTCGGAAGAGCTATAGTAGCTGGTAATGTGATAAAACAATGATCATGAGTTTGTTAAGTGTATACGTGTTAGACATAAGTTCAGAGTACGAATAAAAATCATAGTCGGTGTATAAGGCCGATTTCATTAAGAAAATTAAACACACAAGTATGTGGGATCCCCGGCCCATCGCAAGTAAAATAACTACGTAAAATGAAGTATGTTCTTTATATATTCGCGAAAAATGCTTGAAACGTTTTCGGTCGTACTCGGGGCATTCAAGTTGGATGTGTGAGATTGTTAGAGGGATGATACAGTTCTAACACTGGGCATCCTCTTCACGCAAGAGGTGCCCATGTGTGAGTTGCATATGTCCACTAGTCGGCACAAGATCACCTCATAAAATAATTCCCAATGCCGAGCACTCTCCCATTCACTCAGAAAAAATTGACATCATGCAATTTGTTAAGTGTTTTTTTATTCCACTAATTTTCTCTATTTTGCTCGAATCGAACACCTAAAAAATGTGTGGTAGTCTAAGTTTGGTATCGTATGTATATCTACTTGACTGTCGTTAGCCGAACTTGCAGCAAAATCGGCCTCTTCATTTCCTGGGATGCCGACATGGCTTGGGGACTCAGCAGAAAATTATCTCAATAAGCTTGTACGAAGCGGCGATAACCTTATACTGTAGTTCCAGAACAAGCGGGTTTATGATACGCTTTTGTGATGTAAGTTCATTTAATGAGGAACTATTATGCAGCTACGCCATAACCCTGGTCGATTATGTTTCAAAGTGGCCGGAAGTGCAATTTTGTTCATATGTTATCACCAAAAGAGTCAAAAAATATTTGTACATGGTATTCTCCAGAGAAGGTTTACCAGAAAGACTAGTTTCTGACAACGGTCCTCAATTTATTTCTAAACAAATCGAAGACTTTCGAATTTCTTGTATAATCAAACCATCATTTTTCGGTGTACTACCCGCAAGCCAACGGGCACGGTTAATGTTTTAACAGAACACTCAAGGGATTTATCCAATATGTACTGTGAAAGAAACGGCACATAAAATGTGCTGTAGTTGATTACATAGCACACAACATGCGACAACAAAGCTCTCTCCTGCTCTGCTGCTTCATGGTCGGAAGCCCCGGACGCGATTGAAAATCTTTAATCTCTCATCATCAGAGTTTCTTTGCAATTCTTTTGAAGAAGTGCAGTGACTTTGTCAACCTGTTCGACAGCATCAAGAAAAGACCAAATCCTGTACCGACAGGAGGCGAGGAGTTGAAACACCGAAGTTCCAGGTCGGAGGGCTGGTCCGAGCGAAGAAGCCTAGATTCGTTTCTAGAGGATCGTCTGCCGTCTGTAGTCATCTTCGGATTGTCGAGCGTGTGGGCCACTGGGCTTTTCGGTTATAAAATGGCAGAGTAGAATGCCTCAAATCTAGCGGCAGTTCCAGAACCAGCATCCTCAGGTTTGTGTCTGTAAAACCCGGCACAGAGAAGCTTAAACAAAGTTCAGTCGACCACCACCCCTGAAACCCACCGCCTGTACAGTCGGGCTGACGGAGCCAGCATGACCAGCAGACTACACGGACATTATCTGGTTCTTCAATACCAGACGGACGATTGAGGAGGTCAGCTCTTTAGCCAGCATCGCCCACTGGGAGTCCACCCCTGTCGGTAACCCACAAGAGACAGCGGAATTTGTGACGCTGCCAGATTGACCACGGAGATAATGACGATCGCCAGTGCTGTTTGGGGACTATGTCTCACGATGAAAACTATTTCTGTTTTATGAACATTTGCTTTAATTTTAATAATTTATTATTTTCTCTGTTAATGTTTCTCCGTCACTTAACCTCTATCCTTTTCCTTCATTTTTAACCTATTTAATTACTTTCTTCGGGCTCTGTCTTTATTTTAATTTTTTTTCTTAAAATGGGATAGGGAAATATAGTATTTTTTTAGTTTATTACTTTCCGGTCACTTCGTCTTCTGTCCTTTTCTCTTTCTGCTTCATCTTATTTACTACAGAATAAAATGATCAGTTTCATGTCAGCCGCGCTTGTGTGTGGTCGCTCTATTCCGGCCCTCCAGAGACCACAGATGGGAAGCAGAAATAACACAGCCGCAAAAAATAAAAAAAAAGGACTCAGGCAGGGTTTTCCTTTATCGCATCTGCTTTTTATAATATTCCTGAGTAGAATAAAGAAATAGTTAGAAGAGTGTAATTTAGGTTTGGTGCGTCATATATGGAGAGAGGAGAAAAAGTAAGCCGAGTTATACCAGGAGTGTTCTACGCAGACGACATTGTTATCAGGTAGCCGGGATAGGTGACTAATCGGGATTAATGGCTTATAACGATGAGAAAGGAGACCCACTGGAAATTCAACATGTTTCGATAGAACACGCAGAGAAGTATAAATATCTAATAAAATAAAAATTAGAAGGACTGGAAGAAAATATGCTAAAGAAAGGAAAATGAATGCAGCAATTATGACGCATAGGACACTATAGAATTACGATAGATATGAAGTTGTTAGATGAACATAAAAAGAAATCATGGTGCCGGAGTCGTCATTTGGCAATTCAATATTATCCGTGAAATCTGAAATCCTGTCGAGTTTAGAGACCCGGCGGAGGAGCGTGGGCAGACTGGCACTGGGGGCAAATAGGAATACACGAAATTGAGGAGTGCAGGAAGACATGAACTGGGCATCTTTCGAGGCTAGAGAGGCGATCAGTAAGTTGAAATTTGAACAGAGGCTAAACACAATGAAGGACACACAATTGACGAGAAAGGTATATAAGCATCTATATATGAAAATTCTGAGTACTAAATAGACAAACCGAACCCGAAAACATAAATTCAAATGCCAACAGTCAAGTGCAGGGGCAGAGCAGACTACTTCGTTGGAAGAGAAATTAAAAAAAAAGACCGAGATGAAAATGTGGGAGGAAAGAAAGCAGACAAAAATAAGCCGTAACTATGTATTAGGAACGAAAACAGGAAATAAAGAGGAAACATTGGTATGATAAATCACGGGAAGCTCATTATTTGAAGCTAGAACAGGAGTGTTGAGGACTAGGACATACAGGAAAAAGTACGAGGAAATGGATACGCGGTGTGTCGTATGCCAACGAGAAGACAATACAATAGAACATGTGGTAGAGGCGCACATGGCTTGCTCGCGCCTTTCGGAGGGTGCCACGGGTTTAGCCAGGTCGCTGGGGTTTGCAGAGGAGAATGAACGAATGAATAGTTACACTTTAATAACAAATACGAAATTAGAAGACTGGGGGAAATTATCTGGAGAGAGTTTAATGAAGCGCAACAAGCTAGCACCGCTTGGGACAGGCGGGACAGAGGAAAATTGGGACTCCCTCCCGCGTGGTTCCGACCCAAAGTCTCAACCCTGCCTCCCAGCGGGCCCGTTGCAAGGTAACGCCGACTGGGTTTGGCCACAAGGAAATTGGCGACTCCCTCGCCTAAAGAAAAAGGCGGGTGTGATATATATTTTTTTTTCGCCCCATCCTTCAGTTGTCATCCTGGCGGTAACCCACGCCGCTAGGTGATAGTTACAAAATTGCAGGTTGAAGCAAATTGGCTTAGAAGGGCAAAGGGAGGTATAATACTTTTACTTTTTAAGTTCTATTTTATGTGGCGCAAGCTACCACCTGTTATAAAGGGTACAGCCGTTAGCATCCACCCATTAATCGATCTATTTGAAGTTGTAGTCCGGCAGGTCCCATAAAGAATGCCATTTCAAAATCCTGAATGGCGATTCTTTTACTAAATTGCTATTTTAGTGTCCGTTTGACATGTATATTAACCAGTTTCCACATTCCCTTATACTTAAATGGCAACACACACTTCGCGGTTTACCCTTTCGCCCGCTTTCTTTTTTCCTATATCCTCTCTACTCCTTACATTGCCTCAACTTGGCTCTCCTCGCCACTTTGCAGATGGGTGCGCTAAGAGGATTATCTTCCATGCTGAAAACCGGGGTTTTACGTCGGCGTTTAAGGTCTCTCTTAGAAAGTTTTTAAAACGAACCACTTTTTAGAGCGCAGCTCTTAGGCCACCCTTTCCGGCTTGAGCGGCATCGGCGTCGCCGTCGGCGTATCCGTGTGGTGCATTATGGGACGTTTCCAATATTGGCGTCACACGTGACGTCATGAGTGACGTCACGAGGGTCACGAGTGACGTCAAAAGGGTTCCGCGTATTGCATTATGGGAAACGTCCCTTGATGCAACGCGCGGGTCTCACCAGCACCTCCTAAACAGTTTTAAAACCTGCGCGTTACGTCACATAACGTCACGTCCAGGAGACCGGCATGGGCGCTGATTGGATGCGAGTGCTGCGTCAACGTTCGAGTGGGGTTTGTTTCCTATCATTGTCCCACATGAACGCTGATGCGGCACTCCCATCCAATCAGCGCTCGTGCCGGCCTGCCGGACGTGAAGTCATGTAACCTAACACACAGGTTTTAAAGCTGTCTAGTAGGTGCTGGCCTCAGTTGTGACCCGCGCGTTGCATTATGGGACGTTTCTCATAATGACGTCACACGTGACGTCACGAGTGACATCACGAGGGTGACAAGTGACACCATAAGGGTCTCGCGCATTGCATTATGGGAAACGTCCCATGATGCAACGCGTGGGTTTCACTCGTGACCCGCGCGCTGCATTATGGGACTCCCCATAATGACCTCACACGTGACGTCACGGTCACTCATAAGGTCACGACAGAGGTATGCCTCCTCCTCCGTATCCTCTCCTCCTCTTCCTCAAGAGCTGCGCTATAATTCGGCACTGCAGGGAATTGTAAACGTCTTTAATTTTTTTTACACAAGATTGACCTTGTTTTCCAGTAATGGGAAGCACGCACAAGATTCAGCAATATGTTCGGCTAGTTCTGATGATAGAGAGACATTTGTCCACTTCTTTTGTGTTCTGGGTGGCGGCTAGGTGGCTAGTTTGGATATTTTTAAATCAATTTAGGGCAGACAACTTCTAGAAATTCCGAAGGACTCTAAGGTTGCTCCGAAGATGAATGTTTTTATTCCGTACTTTCAGAAGTTTTCGCATATTCGAAAACTTTGGCTCAGAAGTTCGAAGTAAATGTAGTTTTTAAGATGGATTTCCGGCTATGTACTCTTACACCCTTTGCGCTTGAGGAAGAGCAGGGCTGAGTGAAGCGGTATATGGTTCCTACAATTGGTTGCGTCAAGAAAGTAGTGTTCAAAATTCCGTTTGATTGTGGGTTCGGTTACCTGCACCAGACGGGTCGGTGCGTAAACGACCGTCATTAAAAACACCGGGGGAGTCTGAAAAATGTATCTTCTTTATCAGTACTAGCCAAAAATATTGCTGAATTTAAATCGTGGTTGACATTATGGGAAGAAAGATCAATCTTGAGTAAAGAAAGTGATTTGTTTTGAACAATCGTAAAATAAACCTTAAAAAAAGCGGTGCAAACATCTGCGAGCTTTGGCCAATAAACGGCGGGTATTAATCTGTGTTACCACTGAAACGACGAACACAATATTGACATAATTTGCATTTTGTAGGACGGGCAAGTTTGTGGTTGTCCGTCCTTTCTCGTTTTCTTCAAGTTTAGTTATAACTACCAACCCGCCTGTCTATCCTTACGAACCTGTTATCTTGCGCTCGCTAGTTTGTATTTTTAAATCAAACCAATACAAGGTCAAAGTGCCTCTCAACTTTCAAGTCGTCTTTCGAGTACCGTACTCTGGAAAACCACCCGGTTTTCCATTGGGTTCTTTCATCAGACACCCCAGCCCATTCCTTTGCGAGTTTCGACTTTTCAAGTATTAGCCTTGTCAATAAAGTTTGGACTTGGGTTTGGGCTAGTTGGTTGTACATTGATAGACGTGCTTCGCTGCGAAGTTAAACGCGTGACCCGCTATTTGTAATCCTTTCTTTTTCATCCTTTTTCTTTCAATTTTTGGTCACGCGTTTAACTTCGCAGCGCAGCACGTCTATCAATTAGCCTTGTCGAAAGTCGCAACGAGAGATCGACACAAAAGGCAGTTCACCACAGGGCTGACGGCGAGCGTAGTTGTGGAGAGGGACAAGGTTTGTTGACTTCCGTGTGCATCCCATTGACATGTATTATGTTGCAGCCCTGGTCGCCGGCATAGCGACCACGAAGAAGAAATGCGTACGCCGCGAGCTTCGAACCCGAAATCTGATCTTTATCGCGATGTGAATGCTCTATATACAAAATGACAATGTTGCCGACACAACATATTCCCTCCCTAAAAACAACAACCCAAGAAACTAAATACAAAGAAATAATAAAAAAAAGGAACAGTGTAACTGATAGTGAAAACAGTAACATAGTTAGTTCATTACAAAGTCTCTCTGCCAGGTAGGCTTTCTCCTCAGCAGAGGTGCTCTCGTTGTTCTTGTATTGACCTGGGCCGAAGCTGCCTCCGACTCCGAACAAGCCACCGAGGTCTCGGGTACCGTCGGTACCGTTGAAGCCGACACGGAATCCATCTCCGCGGTCTCGGTTGTCGCCGAAGAAGCCACGGGACGAGTCTCTGGGATCTCGGCTGCAGCCGCATCAGCCGACTCCAGCGCTGACGCCGCTTGCTGTGATGCTGTCGACAGGCGCTTCCCCGCTTCTCCACAACCGGAAAGCTTCAACGCATTCCAGGTCCGGTTGTCACTGAGGATGTAAGAACTTGGTCCATGTGTACCAGTGATAAGCATTGGGCGCGTATAGTGCGATGTTCCTTTCTTCGGTATGTTTGGCTTGCGGACCCTGACGAAATCGCCCGGCTTGAAGGTGGGCGCCCTTGCTGCCCTCTTGGAGTCCGTGTAACTCTTGCTGTAAGCCTGCCGCTGCTGTACTCGCGCTCTGAGGTCAGCTAATTCAGAGCCAGGGTTCACAAAGAACTTTGATGACGGGAACCCCACAATGTCCAGCCTCGACCGAGGAACTCGACCATGCAGGAGCAGAGCAGGCGGCACCCCCGTTGTGGCATGAGGTGTGCACCTGTAAACGCCCAGGTACTCCAGGACGGTCACTTCAAGAGGCCGATGCTCCAGTGCTGCCACCTGGATGAACCCCTTGAAGACCTTGTTAAACCGCTCCACCTGCCCGTTGCATTGTGGGTAATACACCGACGAGCAGCGGTGACAAATTCCTCGTTCTTTCAGGAAGTCTTCAAAGGCTGCCAACTTGAACTGCGACCCATGGTCCGTCAGAATTTCATCTGGGTAGCCTTCTCTGCTAAACGTAGCAGATAAAAATTTAATCACCGTCTGTGTTGTCACAACTGATGCGAAGCATACCTCTGGCCACTTTGAGTAAAAGTCTACCAAGGTAATGGCATACTCGTGTCCACTCCCAGTTCTGGTGAATGGCCCAACAATATCTAGGGCCAGCTTCTGCCAGGCCCGTTCTGGAAGCGGAATTGGCTGAAGTGGTGCGGTGACGGGTTTGGCAGACTTGTCTGCAGACTGGCATTCACAGCAGTTCCTGATGACTTGCTCCACCTGTTGGTCGAGACCCGACCACCAATATCGCTCGCGCAACCTTTGCTTGGTCCTGACAATGCCAGGATGGGTCTCGTGTGCCAGCTCAATCATGGTGGCCATCAGCGACGCTGGGATGACCAGTCATTCTCCTCGCAGCAGCAAGTTGTCCACCACTGCCAACTCGTCTCTCACTCGGAAGAATGGAAGTAACTTGGAAGCCAAGCTTTTCTTGTCTGGCCACCTGGTTGAAATGTACTTCATGACAAGTTGTAATGTCTCATCCTTCTGTACAGCCTCTTGTAGTTCATGCTTTGTGATGCAAGATGACACGAATGATACAATTTCTTCCTCTTCTTCATGTCCGGTAGGTAATGGCAACCTTGACAGAGCGTCTGCTACTTTGTTGTCGCTTCCTCGGTGATATGCAACTTCGAAGTTGTAATAAAGAAGGCGAGATGACCACCTTGAGATCCTCAGTGGCCTTCGGCCATTCCCTTGAGAGGACAGGAGAGTTACTAGCGCTTGATGATCCGTGCGTAGCTTGAACCGCCGTCCCCAGAGAAACACGTGCCAATGCTCGCACGCCCACACACAGGCAAGGGCCTCCTTCTCTCCTACGGAGTACTTCCGTTCAGCCGGCGAGAGTGTTCGTGAGGCAAACGCCACTGTTCTCAAGTCATCGCCAACACCCTGCTGAAGCACAGCACCGAGGCCATGCATGGATGCATCTGCAGTGACAACTACCGGTAGTGCAGGATCAAACATCTTAATAGCACCGCATGTAGAGAGCGATGTCTTGACTTGCTCGAAACTCTGTTCTGCTTCTTTGTTCCATATAAATGGGACCTCTTGACGCAACAGCTTCCTTAGAGGCTCTACTACTTCTGCATAATTTGGCAAAAATCTTGCGTAGTATCCGACAAGTCCCAAGAACGACCGCAAAGCAGCTGCATCTTTTGGTACTGGAGCTTTAGCCACCGCTTCTACTTTGGAGTGAAGAGGGGTTAGTCCTTCTGCACTCACGGTGTGTCCCAGGAAGTCGAGCGCTTGCACGTTGAACTCGCATTTCTGGTTAAGCTGAAGTCCAGCAGCAGAAATGCGATGTAGAACTTCCTGCAAATTCCCCCTGTGCTCTGCTTCGGACTTGCCGAATACGATCACGTCGTCAATGTAGCATAGCACCCCCTTACAGCCATCCAGGATGGTGGTCATCATTCTCTGAAACGCCGCCGGAGCTGACGCCAACCCAAAGCATACTCTTAGAAAACGAAAAAGTCCGTCATGAGTGACGAATGTCGTCAGCTCCCGGCTGTCTGCTGTCAGTTCAACTTGGTGATAGGCCGAGGCCAAATCTAGCTTCGAGAAGTGAGTCGACCCTGCAAGTTGGTGAAGAAGCTCCTCTGTATGTGGGAGTGGAAATCCATCCACTAAAATGGCCTTGTTTGGCTCGCGCAAATCTACACACAGCCTGATAGTGCCGTTCTTTTTCTTTACGACCACAATTGGAGATATCCATTCGGAGGCTTCGACCCGTTCGATGATTCCAGCTTGCTCCAATCGGCGCAGTTCTACGGACACGGCGTCCCGCAATGCTAAAGGCAGCCGCCGCAGTTTTGCCGCCACGGGCTTAACCGTTTCCCGCCTCTTGACCTGGTGAGCGAAGCCCTTCACCAGACCCAGATTGTCGGTGAATAAGTGTGAGAATTGTTTCTTCATGTCAGCAGGTAGCGGGTTCTCATCGGTTTGCGTGTGCAGACATTGCAAGGTTCCTCCTTCAATCTGAAGTTGCAAATTGCAGATCGCATCTAGTCCGATGAGGGTCGTCCCCTTCGCCACCACGTAAAATAGAACGCAAGTCGAACGCTCCTTGAAGCGAACGTTGGCGAGGAATCGTCCCTTCACTTCGATCTTGCAGCCCGAATAGTCCAGCAGGTTGACAGACGGCGGTGCCAGAGCCAGTCGCTCGCGGAACCATTGCCGATAAATGTCATCGGTGATGATTGACACTGAAGAGCCTGTGTCTACCAGAAAGCGCAGACTCACTGTCTCTACTTCCAGATCGGCGTAGATGCCGCGTTGTCCGCTGTCCGTATTCACCTGAAGAAGTACGACGTCACAATTCGTATTCTCGCTGATTTCTTTCACGTCCAGGCCCTGCGTCGTGGTGCTTTTACAAACCTTCTCGAAGTGCCCGGTCTTTTTGCATTTCCGGCACAGAGCCCGTCGCGCTTTGCAGCTCACTGAACTTGCCACGTGACTTGCCGACCCACAACGGTAACAACGACGCTCCGTCACCTCCTGTTCGTCTTTTTTATACTTTTCAGTAACGCGATGCACCGCCCCCTCAGCTGCAAATTCTTTCAGGTTGCGCTGGGTGTCTTCGTAATGCGTTGCCATTGATACGGCCTTTTCTAGTGTCAGCGGTGCCCCTTCAAACAGCAGACGTTCCCGAAGTCTGCCAGATGAAATTCCTGAAACGAGCTGGTCCCGAATCATCACGTCGGTGGTGCTATCGTACTCGCATTTGGCGGCTATCTCGCGCAAGCTCGTGATGTATCCTTCCATCGGCTCGCCTGGCTGCTGTAATCTCTGCTTGAATCGATGTCGCTCAACGAGTACGTTAGTTGTGGCTGCAAAAATCCTCCTTGCGAGCTTCAGCGTAGTAGTGAACTCGTCCGTGGTATCCCCACTAGCAGGCTTGCTTTGTTCCGTCGCACCCGCAGTCGCAGACTTGCCTTCCGCCTCTGTGGTCGGCTGCTGCTGAGGTGGTGTCGACGTGGCCACGACGTTGTACTGCCGTTGTCCTTCCACTCCAAGACAGTGCAGCAAGATGGCTGCACGCCGCGACGCCTTGAACTCGTCTGCGCCAGAAGCCTCAAGAAACCTGAGGAACGTTTGTTCCCATTGCGGCCATGGAACGGGAGGCTGGCCTGGCGTTTGCAGAAACGGCAGCGGCGGCGTAAGTCCGAAGTTCATGGTGGCTTTTTATGGATCCCATCCTCGTCGCCAATATTATGTTGCAGCCCTGGTCGCCGGCATAGCGACCACGAAGAAGAGATGCGTACGCCGCGAGCTTCGAACCCGAAATCTGATCTTTATCGCGATGTGAATGCTCTATATACAAAATGACAATGCTGCCGACACAACAGTAACTAACTTGTTCTTGTGCCTCTTGTTGCATACGGCTCGTAAACGGTTGTCAAGGACGGACCCCACTTTTGCGCAGATCTTGGATAACCTTAGGGGGGCCGAAAACACCACGGGGACATCATACCTGTTGGCGATCTGCTTTAAATTGTGAGACAATTTATGCAGGTACGGTACTACTAGTGTCACTAAATAAGCTACGCTTCAGAGTAACGACACTTGGCCATATTGTGGCTTAAAATCATGGTTGCCACTTATCTGAAGCTTTTTCTGAAATCACAGGAAACGCTTTTCCGTCCTCCAGAAATGTTCAAACAGTCCGCGACAGAGAAAAGCAATATTACATGAGCTTCCTAACACCGATTCGAATGCTGAGGAAGCCACACTTTTGAATCATGACGATCTGCAGTTACGTCTGTTCTGCACAAGCCCCAATATGGCGACGCCCACGACAATGTCGGGGAACGGAGTGCCGATACTCTAAGCGCAGCTCATTTAGTGGCTCTAGGTACTACCACTGGGCGCTTCTTTTGTATATTTTTCCGGCAGCTACTATCCCCTTTAACCTTCTTCAACAAAGACCCCATAACCCCAAATCTATAGATCTAGTCTGTACATATTTTCTTCCTTTTCTTCTTCTTCGTTTTCTTTGTTTCTTTTATCTTGTATTCGCTTCACGTGGGGTTCAATTTTTCGTGGCTTCTTTTTCCTTCTTTCACTTCTTTCTAAATAAATCCGTTGGGAGTCAGCGCTCTTTCGTTCTACTGTCCTTTTCTCTTCCGTCGACGTTTGTGCGCTGTTTATATTAGTGATGTACCAACTAGCTCAGATGACCACTTTACTACATCTTCATCATCTTTTTTTTTTGCTATTATACACATGGAAGTAAAAACAAAGGAAGAAAAGGAAAAGAAAAGGAAGCTCTCAACGCGGTGGTAGTAGACGACGCGCGCGATAGGGAAGCAAGATCCGACTGCAGCGCCGCTAGTTCTCGTGACCGCCACCTGGGCCACTCGCCTCTGCAGGTGAGAATAGGGAGCTGTGAAACTGAGCTTGCTCCTGTAACGTTGACGCAAACATTGTTTTGCAATATATATATATATATTAGTGATGGGCCGAACTTTTGCCGAATCGAAAGTTCGCGGTGCCGAATCTTGAGATTCGGCAAAGCCGAATTTTTGCCGAACTTTTCTAAAGATTCGGCAAAGATTCGGCAAAAAATACATTGTTACCAGACTTAACGTTGATATTTAGTTTTTCCTGGCGAAAAAGGGTTTTATGTTTGTTTTTTCCTTGACTTAAATGCAACATGTAATGCGTATTGACACAGTTATGCTAAATAAGGTGATATCTACAAGATGATTGTATCGGTGTCGTTTTCGTGTATTTACTGGCAATTTAATGACTCCTTGCAGAAGTGGCGTAAAAACGAGGTTGGGTAGAAGCGAGTGTCGCGCAGTGGCGCAGTCACGAATCACACTACGAGTGTTTCGGTTTTGAGGCATTTTCAGCGCAAGCCTGCATGTGTGTGTACATTGTTAAAATGAAGGCAATATCGCTGCGTTCTAGCTTTCTCTGACAGTCAATGGTTTGTGCGCGCGCGAAAATGAATGCAACGGTTGCTGAGCCTTCATCAGAAGAGATAATAATATTATTGTAAATATGCATGTTTTTTTATTCGATTCACTTGACGTTTGCATGGAAGTGTGCGTCCCATATTCACAACGTCTCGTTTTGAACCTTTAAAGGGACCATGAAGGCAATTTAATTTTTTTTTTAAAAGAAGGTATTTTCAGAAGCATTGGGGTCCTGGCATGCCACACAATTTTTTCTAGAACTTTGTGACTCTTATTTCTGTACCTGCAAATAAATCTGCGAAACCGAAACAAACATTCAGCTTTCTTCCCTTTTTCGCCTCTGGAAAGAGAAGTGACGTCAGGGAGCACTGTCGGCATCGGTAGGATTTAGTGCACACTCAGTGTGGTTCCCGTGGTTCGCTATAGTGCACGGCGGTCTGTGAAGAAAACCTGGAAGAAATGGGCGACAACGCCGCGCTCGCAAACGAGTTTGAGCTCCCGTTCAGCGACCTCACGCCGACTGAACGGGAGATGCTGGTAAGGACGCAGAACTCTGGATTGGCGCTTTACGAAGGCGCCCCAGACCTACCACCAGCTCCTCGGTCGCCGCCTCAGAGCGACTCCGGCTGACGTGAAGGTGCTGCTCAAAGTCTTCTGATCGGAAATGCAACGAACAAATCCTGACACCGCTGTCCACAGCTCTACGCAAGACGACGGCGCGCGACCAAATGCTGCGCATTGCTGCATCGGTCGGCAGTTTATGCAAACTAACGTCGCCCGATCGACCACACGTCTTTAGCCGACCTTTCGCGCAACCTACTACTGCACATAAACGCGGCATGATTGGTGAGACACCAGCTCGCAAAGCGAACACGAGACGACACACGAAACCAGAACCAAAAGTCCGCCGCCCCCGGCGCTCGTACCTTTTTCTTTTTTTTTTCCATGGTTGCTCGATGCTTGTTACGCGCCCGAGGTAGCAGTGCGGGATGCGTTCAACCAGTGACAAACGGAGGGATCGCTTCAGATTATGCTTTTATACACGGTATGAAACCTATTAATTCCCAACTACAACTTTAAAAGATTATCCAACGTCCAAATGAACTTTTTTCATCACATTCTCACCACCGAAATCGAAACCAAGAGCGCGTCTATCGTTTGAACCAATCGCCAGACGAGGAGCCCGTTGTCGTCACGCTTCAACGGCGCACTTTAGTTCACCTTTCTGCCGCCGCCTCGGTGGGGTCTCAGGCATCGTTCCCGGCGCTATTATTACCGCGCCTGTTTGCTCGATTGGTGCGGCACCCAAACTTCTGTTCGGGCTAGAACTTGGCCAACAGTATCTGAGACGTGCCTGACATCCATTTCAATCGTCGAATAAAACTTCGAAACTGCCTTCATGGTCCCTTTAAAATACCGGTTTCTGGTGTTAGGACACACACAGGAACGTTTAGGAAGATAGGGAGAGTTAGGCATGTCGGATGTGCAACGTCGAGCATTATAGTTCTGTGTTTAGTTTTATGCAGGTACATGAAAATCGCGAAATAACGCTAATGAAAGAGCAATATTATTTTGTTTTGACACACACTACTTCTGAGCCGAAAACAGAATTGCTATAATTGCGAGGAGTGCTTTAAAGTAACTGTCGGCCAATGTTTCAACTACCTCGTTGCATCACTGGAAATGTCAAAAGAAAATCACGTTATCCAGAATGCACCGCATCATTTGTCATTTGCGCGGTGGACTGCGTCAATTACTGGTCGATCTTCTATTCTTGAGGCAGGGAATATTGAAGAGAACCACACAGGCTCACAAGCGCACAGTTACCGCGTTGCCTCTAATCCATACCTCGCCGTAACCGCTGGTTGTACTACGCTGCACGACGGTAACCTCACGACTGCACGGCGTCCATTTGCAATCCATGGCCCCGTCGCGTTCTCGCGCGTGCGCAGACATTTGCCAAATTTTTGCCGAATCTTTGCCGAAGTTTCCTTCAAAAGTTCGGCATTTGCCGAACTTTGCCGAATCTGAAGTTCGGCAGATTCGGTCCATCACTAATATATATATATATATCTTTATATATATATATATATATATATATATATATTATATATATATATATATATATATACAGGTTTTTTTTTAAGCTTAACAGAATTTTTAAAAACAAACCATGAAAGCTAGGTTAATGCGGTCTGCGCAGGTGAGTTATACGGCCAGGGGGACATAGTATAGGCGGCTAATAGTAACAAACAGACGGCTAATTAGTTAAAATGTGTTAATTAACTTTTTAATTAATGAACATTTACATATAGTTTCAATTAGAAACTTGCTCAGTGTCATCGAAAACCACTAAAACAGTAATTTTTAGAAAGACTTTGAACGCGTGAGAAGCATTAGTAGTGCACTAAAGTTACCGCTCGTGGAGCAGGTACAAGGCTGGGGCTGGATAAGAGGCGGAAAAATTGCGCGGGCGCCTTATCGCAACCGCTCGCTTTGTACTTGCTCCACGAGTGCTAACTTTAGTGCAATACTACGCTTCTCACGCACTCAAAGTCTTTCTGAAAATTACTGATTTAGTGGTTTTCGATGACGCTGAGCAAGTTTCTAATTGGAACTATATGTCAATTTTCATTAATTAAAAAGTTCATTAAAGAATTTTAACTAATTAGCCGACTGATCGTTACGATTAGCCTCCTATATTATGTCCCCTGGCCGTATAACTCACCTGCACAGACCGCATTAATCTAGCTTTCACAGCTTTTGAAAACAAATTATGTTAAGCTTACAAAAAAACACCCTATATATATATATAATATATATATATATATATATATATATAGATATATATCTTATTAAAGCTGGAAAACAAAAAAAGAAATAAAGTGGCAGTTTTGCACTTCCCATGGTCCTATATCGGCCTGCTCTTCGTCTGAATACTGATTTGCAAACCCCGCTCCCAGGTTGTGTGGAGGAAGCCCATCTATCCTAGGAAAAGTGGCGCCAATCATTTTTGTGGGAATGCTCGAGACACGTGCCGCACGCCACTTCTGGGAAGAACTAGATCCACTAAATGGCTGCGCTTAGAGTATCGGCACTCTGTTCCCCAACATTGTTGTGGGCGCCGACATTTTGGTGTTTGTGCGGAGTAGACGCAACTGCCGATCGTCATGATTCAAAAGTGCGACTTTCCTCAGCATTAGAATCGGTGTTAGTGAAGCTCATATAATATTGCTTTGCAGTGTTACGAACTGTTTAAACATTTGTGGAGAACGGAAAAGCGTTTCTTGTTATTTCAGATAAATCTTCAGATAACTGGTAACCATGATTTTAAGCCACAATATGAACAAGTGTCGTTACTCTGAAACGTAGCTTATTTAGTGGCACTATATATAGAACATGGCGTCTGAAATCTAGCTCAGTGTTGCGCTGTTCCGCCATGATCTTCCCTAGTGCCACTAAATAAGCTACGCTTGAGGGTAACGACACTTGTCCATATTGTGGCTTAAAATCATGGCTGCCAGTTATCTGACAATTTATCTGAAATCACAGAAAACGCTTTTACGTCCTCCACAAATGTTTAAATGCTTTGCGACAGAGCAAAGCAATATTACATGAGCTTCCTAACACCGAATCAAATGCCGGGGAAGTCGCACTTTTGAATCATGACGATTGGCAGTTGCGTCTGCTCTGTATAAGCACCAAGATGGCGGCGCCCACAGCAATATTGGGGAACAGAGTGCCGACCCTAAGCATAGCTGATTTAGTGGCGAGGTCCACACTCAGGGCCGGCCTTTGGGTGAGCGACCTGTGCAGCTGCACAGGGCGCCATTCATAGGGGGCGCCGAAAGGGCCGCCGACTGAAAATAATTTGTGTTAACCACTTTTGATCCGCAGATCTCCCTTTTTTGTGTGTGAGCGACCAGCGACGACTCCGGACTCGTAATGCCGATCAGTGTTGCCAACTCAACTGTTGGGGGGGGGGGGGGGGAGAGAGAGGGGGAGGGCACGGCCGCAGTTTGCCCAGGGCGCTTGCTGCTCTAAGGCCGGCTCTGTCCACACTTCTGCACGTACAGAGGTGTGGACCTCGTCGAAGAGGTCCACACTTCTGCGCGTCGAGTCAAAAGCAACAAGAAGCAACCGTTTCCCACCCGTGAACTGTACCAAGGAGTTCTCTCCCCATGCGGCGCGGCTCTACTACTCGTCGACAATCGCGCGCCAAGTGCACAGCGGCTGACAAGATTGGCAAAGGGTATGGCAAGAAAGGACACTTTCCGTCTGTCTGCCTGTCAGCGAAAAAGAACCACTGAAATACACAAAGCCATGGTGCACTCGAGTTATCCTCGTAAATTCCATAAGTTGAAGGCGCTGCCGGCAAGTGCAGACTAAATTCATTTGATAAAATTCACGCTTACAAGTACCGCCAACCATTGTTGTGGGAATGCGCAAGACGCGTGCGAGGAGCGGGTGCTCCGCTGCCATTCGCTTCCAAGGGCCGCTCATTTCAGTACTGCGCCGACAACTGCTTCCAAGGGCCGCTCGAGACACGGGCTTCGTGCACTGGCGCATTTGACGCCTCTTGCAAGACAAACGCAAACACATCGAAGGGCTTTAGTCCAGACCACGTGGTCCAGACAGATAAAGAGGGATCGGTGGCCAAGTGCAATAAAGAAAAAAAAAAAGATCGGTGGCCGAGTGGGCTGGAGGACACCAGCTCGGAGCACGTGGAGCGAAAGCTCGCGCTGTAAAGAAGAAGACTGGGACCCACTAGAACATCAATCGGTGAGCTGTATCGTTTCCAAGAATTTTTTCTATTATCTAGCACAATTAGAGTTATTTTATGCTAACGGTTGTGAAGTCCGAATCATAGCGATCACGTGGATACCCGATATTCTGATTTAAACCAACAATTTTTCTCAGAATTTCGATTTTGAATTTCCATCACTGAACATCCAATTCTAACATGGCAGCTGTGCTTCGGATGTGAATAACTTAGCGAATTTTGTACACAACTAGTAGAGGCTGGTCTTGTTTTGACCGCTTGAATGAGCGCTACAGAATAGGCCATATTTCAAGAGTAAATTTTGTAAAACATCACGTAAATTAACCAATTTAGTTGATTTAGAATGCAAGAACTGAACACCAGATTTTTCGTTCTTCTTAGGTTCAAAGAGTAAGCGCGCGCTGTCTAATTCATTGCCGCCGGTTTTTCAGAAAGAAATTTGATCTAGACACCAGCAGGATTGTAATTCTAGATGTCTCGGAGCGAAGGAGAAAGTATGGCTGTGCCAGGAAGCCAAACTAGTGAAATGTCGTTCTGCGATAGTGTATGCGACATCCAGTCCAAGGTAATCGCGCTTGTCAATGACGAAAAATCAAAAATTTAGTAAGGACACGGAACAACGATCCTACCGTGCTTTACAAGTGGGTATGTATTACCACATAAGCAAGAGCTAGGAGACTGCGACGCTCGAGCGCGAGTCTCGAAGAAAAGGGAGAAGGTGCCAACGTCGGGCGGGGGGGGGGGGGGGGGGGGGGGGGGGGGCGCGGCGGAGGTGCCGGTGGATTCGCACCCGAAGCCATCGCGCTCCTCAATTCTACTTGAGGGAGTCCACTCCCACAGTCATCGGGCTGCTGATATTCAGACTGCTTAAGAAATACTTTGAGCCCCAACAGGAGTAGGCCTACGGACGTGGTTATGAAATAATTCGTAACGGGGTTTGCGTTCAGTCGCAACTTTGGAGCCGTTGCAGCGTCTGGCCAGACGCTATAACGGATCATCCGAGCACGAAGGATGCCT